>RYZW01001857.1:0-16623 GCA_004367215.1 Colletotrichum trifolii | reverse complement strand
AGTTAACTCTAGTTTTACCTAAATCCTAATAACTATACCTAAAAAGTTAGGTACTAGTAAGCTACTAGTAAGCCCCTAGTACTACTTTTAAGTAGACTTTTTATACTTTTTATAAGAACCTCTCTTTTACTCCTTAGTTCTAAATAAATAGTATTTACGCTCCCTATAGCTAAATTATAGCCCAGGCCTAGCCCTTCGCAGATTTTACCTTCTAAATATATATAATACATACTAGCTTCTCCCTTAGAATTAGACTTAAACTAGTAGCTATACTATTAGATTCTTCTTACTATATTTATTTGTAGTAATATATATAAGCTAAAATATATAACTAGATTTTTGTTTCGATTATAGAGATTTGATACTTAGTATTATATAACTACCTAGTAGGGGGGACGTTAAATATATAATATACTACTAATTGAAATTTATTACATTAGTAGTATTTTCTAAGCTTTTAATTTCTATAGTTTTAACTTAATATATCATAGAATAAATAATATAGATAAAAATATATATACTACATCTGTTATATTATAGATTTTGAAATATAATTAATACTTAGATCGATATTAGCTACTTACTTTACATAGCATTTTACAAATACATATACTAAAATTTAAATTAAGTATATCTATACTATTATAATATTCTACTAACTTATGATATCTTGACTATTATAAGGTTAAAGATAATAATGAAAAATACTATAAATCTTACTTATAAGTAGTTTTACTACTATTTAAGCTACTTAAATAGTAGTATTAATAAAAGTATTACAATTAGATATAATCTATAATTATAACTATATATAAAATAGAGAGTTTGAATCTTTCTCTAAATATAGAGCCAGATTAAATATAATACTATACTAAAGTCATACTGTACTATAAAGCTGAATTGCTCATACTAACTAGGCTTTTCTAACCAACGTATATCAGCTTGGTAGACTGTGTCTATGGTGCCTTGCGCCGGTGGGTCGGCAGAAGCAAGCTCCGATATTTCGCAACACCTCGGTCGCGACACCTTGTCATGCTGTTAATCAAATTCGCAAACCCGCCATCCCCGCCACAGTACTTCTTTTCTCATGCCAGCGGTTGTCTACAACAATTGATTCTACGCCGGTCTTCACCCCTCACCTTGCGAAGATTAACTTTGAACTCAAGATTCGTTGTCGCCGCAGTGGCTCCCCGAAGTCGACATGTCCGCCGAAAAGAGACCTGCTTCCGACGAGGCTGGCGTAGGCCAGATGGTTGTCAAGCGCCAGAATGTGGGATCGTCATCCGGGGCACTTTCCAGATTCCACGCCGCTGGAAACGGCACCGACATAATCCAGTCGGTCAGTTGCACCTTGCATCCAAGCTACTCTCGCCTCAAGGCTAACATCCGCCGCACGCAGGCCCCCCGAACCAGCACCCTGCAAGCCCCAGTGATGGAACTCTCCGGCCACTCGGGTGAGATATTTGCTGCGAAGTTTGATCCATCTGGAAATTTTATTGCCTCGGGATCCATGGACCGAAGCGTTTGTTCGTAAATCCACAGTCTGACAATGTGAGCCAGTGAGACTAATCTTGAGCAGTGCTGTGGAGAACGTATGGCGAGTGCGAAAACTACGGCATCCTCAGCGGTCATCGCGGAGCTGTTCTCGACCTTGAATGGGCAAGAGACTCGAAGATTTTATTCACTGCATCAGCAGACACGCACTTGGCCAGTTGGGATTTGGAAAACGGCACCAGAGTACGGAGATACGTTGGCCATGAGGGGATTGTGAACACCTTGGACATCAGCAAAAGGGGAGAAGAGCTCCTTGTCAGTGGCAGCGACGATGGATCGATGGGCTTGTGGGACCCCAGGTCGAAGAACGCGGTGGACCACATTCAAACGGAGTTTCCGATCACGGCTATTGCCGTATCGGAGGCTGGCAACGAGATCTACTCTGGAGGCATAGACAACGACATCAAGGTGTGGGATTTGCGAAAGAAGGCGGTTGTCTACTCCATGCTTGGACATCAGGACACGATCACATCGCTCAGGATATCGCCCGACTCGCAGTCACTCCTTTCAAATGCCATGGATTCAACGGTGCGAACATGGGATATCCGTCCGTTTGCCCCTACGGACCGGCACATCAGGACATTTGACGGCGCTTCTGTAGGTCTCGAGAAGAATCTCGTACGCGCCAGCTGGGACTCAGAGGGCAAGAAAGTGGCGGTTGGCTCTGGTGATGGAACTGCAACGGTGTGGTCTAGCGAGACTGGCAAGCTCATTTACAAATTACCCGGGCACAAGGGTACAGTGAACTGCGTCGAATTTGCGCCAGGTGCGGAACCAATCAGTAAGGATAATCAGGCAACTCAATCCGAGGTATCTACTGCTGACATTGCAATACAGTTTTGTCAGCCTCGTCTGATCGAAATATGCTCCTCGGGGAGCTGCGGTGAAGAGCTATGGGGTCGACTTCTGGCTTGCTCAACACTCCCACGGTGGGTAAACGAGGTTCATGGCCAATGACTGTTGCGTCGCACCGAAGATACCCACCACACCCCTCTGCGCGTTGGAGTTTGCTTTCTTAGCGAGCCTTTCTATACCCAAGTTGCTCGGTTCCGCTGCTTTTGTCGGCATTCTCATCAGTCAGAGTTACGCGTCCTGAGATCTGAGAGGGTTTAATGTCCCGATTGGGCTGCAGGGCCGGTAGCTCGCCTCCTGCCTGGCGGGCCGCGATGCGGCCAGAGTCATGCAATGGCTACTGTGATGGTGTGAGCGGTTGAGATGGGTTATCACATCCAGAGCTGGGTTGGCCCGATATGATGGCAGGACCCCAGATTTCTAGAAGAGCGCAATTCCTGGAGGTGCCTGCACACAGCATGATCCTCGTGTATGCCGTTGAGTGGCAACCGCTAAAATTATTCAGTCTCTCTACACGGAGGACAGAATAGAAGAATTAACATTGGTTTCTAGGTGACCAGCTAAGAGGCTACGAAAGTAGGTTCGTGGGAAGCAATGCAGGCATTTAGACCTGTCATCAGACAGCGAATGGCGCATAGTTTGCGAATCTGCTGCCAACACTGAATGGAATCATCTAGCTGGAGAGGCCCTCTTACAATGCATTCCGTGTCACCGCTTTTGGGATTTTGTGAGCAATCCTTGATGCGTTTTGTAAGCTAGGGGCAATGTTGACATCCATGATACGATCAGCTGTTTTACGAGTGAATGACGAACCATACTTGTTGCACGAAGCACCAAGTTGGAGGTCATGAACAACACGTTGGACATGGAAGGAGAATGCGTAACTAGATGATGAACAAAACTCAAAAGACGTGTCGATGGATGGCGTGCGAAGTGGTGTCGTTCGCTCAACAGGTATGGAGACGACAGTACGGGGAAGTGCTGAATCTTAAAGAGACGTGACATCCACGTCAAATGAGTCCTAGCTTGTTCCATAACCTGGCTCCGAAACACTACCCATGTCATCGCCCAATCAAGCGGTTGACAACAAAAAGCGATACACAATACCACTACCAATGTATGTGGGCGCCTACAAGTAACACTGAGTGTATCACTATTTCTGTCAACCGCTTGCCAATCAAGTCGTACATGTAGGTGTGCGGCAACAATTCCTCATCGACTTCCCACCCCTGCCCTAGACCATATTACAAGTAGGTACGAATGGATACCTCATCGTAGTGTGCGACACTCGACCCGTTACAGAAATCCGAAAGGATCTATGTGAAGGTCCAGAAAACAGCGGCACACTATTATCTAGCCAAGCGTTCCAGCGCCGATAACTTGCAATTCTGTCAGGAATAACACGCTCGAGAAGTAGAGTTTATGCTAGTTTAACCTCAGGTACTAGTACTATCTCTATAAACCTTACTCTACTTAAATTACTTAAAATAGAATCTTACATAATATATATAGCTTAATTCAATCATATATAATATATAGTAGATATTTTACCTTAATAACTTATGATAATTAAAAGTCTTATAATACTAAAAAGCTATTATACTAAGAATATATAATACATTAAATTTATATATTTTAAGAAAAGAGCCAATAGCTTACTCTCTACTGCGACTATTAATAGATATGTTACCCTCTAAAGTATAACTTTAATTTTCCTACTCCTCTATTGACTACTATAGTTAGCTCCTGGTTGAATAAGACTAAATTCCTTATAGCTATAGTAGCTAGTATATTTACTTTATATTAATTTTTTTTAGATAATAAATAACTAATAACTCTTTCCGCGATAACCTTATACTTTTATACTTTTATACTTTTATACTTTTATAGTTATATATAATTCAAATATTTCAGGATTTTTTATTATTACTAACTATAAATATTCCATTTAAATATTTACTATAATTTTGATATATATAACTTTAATTTTTTTATTATAGACTAAATCTTACTTATTCCCAAGATAAGACTTTATATTACTAATACGAAAACTCTCTACTACTAATATAAATTAACTTATAATCTCTATATAAGTATAATAAGATTTAGTTTATTCTTATTTGGTTCCTTTTGCTCTGTACCTGGAATGGTATCTAAGCTCTTCGCCCTATATATGGATTTAACTGTAAATTCTACCTAATAATAGTATTTATACTTATACTAGTTTATAACTAGTTAAAATAATAATAAAATTACTTATTATTATAAATAATTATACCCCTAGTTCTAATATTTAACTTTATAGTGATAGAAAACTTTATAGTAATAATTAAAGAGAGTTTGATCTAGGTTAAGGTTTAGTATATATAGCTAAAAATAACTACTAAAATTATCAAATCAAGAATTTTTTTAGATTTCTGAAAAATAGAATAAAATAAAGTATTTATAAGAACTAAATATTCTATAATCTATTACTTTTCTATATCTTTTATAATAGAACTAAAATCTCCTTGAAAACTGTATAATTACTTATAAAAAAGAACTATAGAGTAAATATAGAAATATCTAGTAATAACTATTAAAGCTAAAACTATTATTTTATTAAAATAAACCTTGATAAAATTATCCCAAGTATTATAATTAATAAGTAATTTATAGATATTTCAAGAAATATAATCTAGTTAACTTATAAGTTACTATATTAAGCTAATAATATTAAGTATTATATATTAATCAAGTAATAATTTAATATTAATATATTATTATAAGACTAATTATTATATATTTTAAAGTATTATAATAATATAATTATAGAAGTTTTAAAAGCTGTCTAGTTATACTAGAAATATCTATATCTATATCAGTATTAATTATATATTAGTTTTACTTAATATATTAAGAATACTTGCTAATCAAAGTAGGTTAAATTATACTATACTTATATAGAAATTATCAGTTAGTTTATATTAGTAATAGAAAACTTCTATATTAGTAGTATAAAGTTTTATCTTAGGGGGAGGTAAAACTTAGTCTAGAGAAGATTAAAGTTATAGATATCAAGCTTATAATAAATATTTAAATAAAGTACTTGTAGTTAGTCGTAATTTGATATCTTGAGATATTTAGATTATATATTAATAACTATAAAAGTACAAAAGTATAAGGTTATTATAGAAAGAGTTATTAGTTATTTGTTATCTATTAAAATGTTAATATAAGGCGGATATACTAGCTACTATAACTATAAGGAGTTTAGCCTAAATTAACTAGGAGCTAGTTATAGTAATTAGTAGGAGGGAAGGAGAGTTAAAGTTATACTTTAGGGGGAAATATTCCTACTAATAGTCATAGTAGAGAGCGAGCTTTTAGCTTCTCCCCAATATATTAAGTATAACTAATAGATAAATAATATTCATATAGATATAGATACTTTTAGTACAACTAGATAGCTTTAAAAACACTTATAATTATATTACTATAATATTGTAAAGTATCTAATAATTAGTATTATACTAAGGTATTAATATTAAGATATAATTCAGTTAATACTTAGTTTCTAATATTATTAGTTTAGGATAGTGACCTATAAGTTAGTTAGATGATTTGTTTTTAATATCTATTATAGTTATATAAAAGGTCTTTAACTATTTAAGTTATATGCTTCTCGGGAACCCTTTAAAGGAAGCTATACCTGGTAGTTAGCTCTTACCTCATTTACCTACTAGATACTACTAGTTCTGAGGAACTATAGAAACTACAGAGGAAACCTCAGGTAGTAAGATATAGTTAGTTAATATAATAGCTAATAAATACGGAGTATATTATAAAGGGAAAGTATAGGCCTATATTTATTATAGTTACTCTTTAAAGATTATAGTTATATAATACTAATACTAGCTAGCTAGTAGTACTTATCGCTAGCTATTAATAGTCGCTAGCTATTAATAGTTATAGTAGTAAGTGCTAATAGCTAGTAGCGGTTACTATATATAGTTTACGTAATTAGAAAGTATATATATACCTACTAGTCATACTTGCTTACCGCAGGATTCAAACCTACTACTCCTACCATAATAGTAAGAGCTAGCTAGACGTTAAACTACTATATTAAGCGGGAGTTTTTAATATCTATAGGTTATTTATTAATTATAATATTCGGAATAATTCTATTATAATTTAGTCTAATATATTAATAGTTTTAGTTATAATACTTATAATTAGAAATTTCTATATCTGTTTTATAATTATTATTTTATAGATAGCTATATATATATATTAAGGAAATTTCAGTTTTTCTATAAAGGTTATAGAAAAATGATAGATCATATAATACGTAGTTTTTATATCTCGAAATAAGTATTTTATTTTATTCTATTTTTAAGAAATTCAAAAGAAGTCCTAACTTTATAATCTTAGTAGTTACTTTTAGCTATATCTATTGAGGCCTAGTTTTGATAAAGCTTTCCTTTATTATTACTATAAAGTCGTCTAATATTATAAGGTTGAATATAAGAACAAGAAGTATAATTATCTATAATAATAGGTAATTTGACTATTATTTTAACTAATTATAAACTAGTAATAGTATAAATACTATTATTAGATAAGGCTTATAGTTAAATCTATATATAAAATAAAGACCTTAGATATTATTCAAGGCGTAAAGCAAAAGTAACTAAATATATCTTAAATATTAAAATATCTCTTAAAATACTTCTATCTGATTTGTTAAAGAATTAATCTATTAGTTTATCTAGTAGAGATAAGTACCTGAATTTGTTATATAAATATAAAAAAGTTCTAGTATTTACTATTTGATTATCCCATTATATAGCTATATATAGCTATATAAAACTCTAGATTTATAGTAAAGTAGTTATTTACTAATTACTAAAATACAAAACTATAGCTAGTAATAAGTATTACTAATAAAGTATAGAACGTATATTACTATATATACTATATATATATAGAAGTATATAGTTATATATACTATATAGATATAGAAATATATAGCTTAAATATAGTAGTATATACTATATAGTATAGTATTACTAATACTAGTATCTTTCTCTTTCTACTATATACTCTATACTTATTTATTCATATATTAAAACTAGTTTTAGAATACTAAAGAATAAATACTAAAAATACTATAAAAATAATATTAAACATACTTATAAAATAATTATTAAAAGTAATCTTTTTATCCTTTACTCAATGATATCCGAATCCCTATTATCTATTCTATTTAAGTAACTTATCTTTCTATCAAAATAATTATATAATTTAAATTAAAAACCCTCTTAAATATAGTTTGGAGTATTCTTTATAAATATGTTAGTAATGTTATTATCTCTATTAATCTACTATATTTATAAAGTTTAGAATACTTATATAATTCTTTTGATACTATAATATGGATTATAATGTATTTCGTTTTAGTAGTACTAAGCTTTATGAGATATTAATAGAATAAATATAAGTTAATACATATAATAGCTAGGATACAAACAAATCTTAGTACTTTAGGAGTTCCTTAACTAATATAATTATAATAAATAGAATCTACATTAATTATTATAATGTAAATCTCTATAATAAATACTTACCTAGTAATTCTTTTATTCTTAATAGAAGAATAATATATGAAATTACTATAGAACTTAAATAAGTTATAATTCATTAATATGTCTTAATTTGAAATTATTATAAGTCTTAGCTAGAATAAGAAATTTGTATTATTAGTAAATGAACTATTGATAAAAGTATAGAAATCTATTTAAAAGAAGTTAAGTAATATAGAGTTAAAACTATAAGGAAAATATATCACTTGCTCTTTACAGTATTCATTAAGTATAGTAGTATTATTAGTATAGGATTATTATTCTTATATAATATATAAGAAATTCAACAACTTTATTAGTATGTTAAAGTAAGGTATACGTTATATATATATACTATTTAATATATATTTTCCTTAAGTATCTTAAGTATAGTATACATATTAAACAATACTAGCTTTTACGTTTAGTATTTTTAGTATAAGTAGAGACTATCACTATTAAAGCTAAAGATGTTCTATTAAAAGTCAAGGGAACTATCTCTATAAGAGTAATTTTAGGTTTTACTCTAAATAAAACTTCTTAAGGTTTTCTATCTTTATAGTATAAGAATATAGTATTAGAGAAGCTAAAAGTATGATCTATTTTTATACATACCAAGCTCAAATTCTTATTAGTAAAGTATAAATAAAGAAGTATAAAATATATATTAATATTTCTATTTATAACTACTCTTTATAATACCTAGAGTAAATTACTTATCAGTAAGTATTAACGTTAGTGAAACTATATAATAACTTAGTAATAATTATAATAAATTCCTAAAAGTATTACTTTTTAAGATAAAGAAATAAGTTAGCTATAATATACCTTATAAGCTTTATTTTGGCTTGAATATAGACTTAAATGATAATTGAAAATTATAATACTATATTCTTATACTAGAAAAGAGTTAAAGCTATATATAAAATCAAGTACTAGCTATTGTATTAAATTATTAGTAAATTCAATAAGTTCTTAAACTTACTATTTATTACTAAAACCCTAAATTGTAAAGTATAATTCCTTATATATTTTATTAAGGGAAGGGCTAATAGCTTGCTCTCTACTATAATTATTAGGAGATATATTACCCTTTAAATTTCAACCTTAGCTTTCCTATTCCCTTACTAACTACTATAGCTAGTGTTTAGTTAATCTAAGACTAAACCCCTTATAGCTATAGAAGCTAGTATATACGCTTTATATTAAGATTATATAGATAATAAATAACTAATAACTCTTTCTGCAATAACCTTATACTTTTATACCCTTATACCCTCATACTTTCACGGCTATATAGAATTCAAATATTTCGATATATCTATTTACTACTAACTATACTCTATTTAAATATTCATTATAACCTCGATATCTATAACTTTAATATCCCTACTAAACCCTACTTACCCCTAAAACAAGACTTTATACTACTAATATAAAGGTTCTCTATTACTAATATAAACTAACTTATAATTTCTATATAAATATAATAGGCTTTAGTTTAGTTTTATTAGTAAATCATTTTAATATATCAATTAAGCATAGCTAATATATAGATAATACTTATATAGATATAGTTACTTCTAGTATAGCCAGATAACCTTTAAAACCCTTATTATTATATTATTATAATATTCTTAAATCTCTAGTAACTAGTATTATAATAAAGTATTATCATTAAAGTATTATTTACTTAATACCTAATCTCTAATACTTCTAGCTTAATATAATAACTCGTAGGATAACTAGACGAATTTCTTTTAAATATTTATAAATTACTTATGAATTATAATATTCAGAATAAGTTTATCAAAGCTTAGTTGAGAATACTAATAGGTTTAATTATGATAGTTATAGTAAGATATTTCTATACTTATTGTATAGTTATTCTTTTATAAATAGCTATACAGACTTTAATGAGATTTTAGTTTTATTATAAACGTTATGGAAATATAATAGGTTATAGAAAACCTAGTATTTATATTTTAACATAAGTATTTTATTTTATTCTATTTTTAAGAAGTCTAAAAACGTTCTTAATCCTATAACCTTAATAGTTACTTTTAGTTATATATATTAAGCTTTAGGTTTAATAAAGCTCTACTTAACTATTACTATAAAGTTTTCTACTACTATAAAGTTAAATATTAGAACTAAGGGTATACTTATCTATAATAATAAGTAACCTTATTACTATTTTAACTAGTTATAAGCTAGTATTAGTATAAATACTATTATTAAGTAAGATTTATAGTTAAGTCTATTTATAAGGTAAAGAGCTTAGATATTATTCTAGGGAATAGAGTAAAGGTCACTAAATGTAATTTATTAGTATCTTTATTCTAAATCTTATTAATAATATTTAATTTAAAATATCTACAAGCTTGAAAGAAAATACGGTTATACTAAGTAACCTTAATAATGATATTATTAATACTGTTCTTAATCTTTTCTTTAATTAATTCTTTAAATAGTAAACCTAGTATTATAATAATACTTTCTTTTATAGAAAGTAAAAGAGAAAGCTATATTTAACTACTTTTTGCTATAGAATATACTATAAAATATAGCTTTATCATATAGTTTGAACTAGTTATGTTATTAGTATTCTCCTGTAAAATGAATAAAAAGTATATATATTGTTATATATTAGTACTATTACTAATTATATTCAAAGAAAAAGAATTATTATTATTAATAAAAGTGATATTACGATTATTTAAAATAATAGTGTTTTATAATATCCATGAAGAATTCTAAGGCTTTATAGGGATAATTATAAATAGAATCAAAATATTACTATAAGAATATATATTTCTGTATAATATTAGACTTGTAAGAGTAGTAGTAGGGGTAATAATAAGTTTCTTAAACATCATTCAAAATATTACTATTTCTACCATATAACTTGAAAAGAGATTCTCCAATTACTTTTGAAATATGGATTTATAACTATTATTTAAAACTCTCAAAATTCATAAATAAAATTAAGAATATATGTTGTAGTATAAATAATAATAAAGTAAAATGAGTTTTACTATTTTCATTTCTCTTATTATATATATATAATAGATTAAAATAGGAACACTATGATGTATAGAATATTAAAGTTATTATATATTACTAAAATAGTATTTAGTTACTTTTGCCTTATATCAAGAATAGTATCTAAGTCTTTTACCCTATATATAGATTTAACTATAAACTTTACCTAATGATAGTATTCAAACTAGTACTAGTTTATAACTAGTGAAAATAGTAATGAAATTACTTATTATTATAGATAATTATACCCCTGATTCTAATATTCAACTTTATAGTAGTGGAAGACTTTATAGTAATAGGGTATATAGAGGAAGCTTTATCTAAACTAAGGTTTAGTATATATAATTAAAAATAATTGTTCAAGTTATAGGGCTAAGAATTATTATAAATTTCGTAACAATAGAATTAAATAGAATACTCATAAAAGTCACGTATTTTGTAATTTATTATTCTTCCATCTCCTTTATAATAGAACTAAACTCTCTTTAATATCTATATAGCTATTTATAAAAAAGAACTATAGAATAAGTATAGAGATATCTTATTATAACTATTATAATTAAAATTATTATCTTATCAAATTAGGTTTCCATAAAAGTATCCTTAGTATCATAATTAATAAGGAGTCTATAGATATTGAAAAGAATCTTACTTAATCTAAATTTTACTTATAATAAATAAGTAAAATAGTATATAATTTAAATATAAATTATTAAAAAGTATACTTTATTCAAACTAGAATAAAATACTAATATATATATAAATAGAGTGATTAGGCTTTATATAAGCTAGTATAGCTTAATAGTAGACTTAATACTATATATATACTTATATATCTTTTTAGTAGTGGGAGGGGTTAATAGCTCGCTCTCTATTATAATTATTAGTAGACATGTTACCCCCTAAAATATGACTTCAACCCTCCTACCCTCCTAGTAATTACTATAGCTAGCTTTAGTTAATCCGGGGCTAAACCCCTCGTAGTTATAGCTAATATACCTACCCTATATTAACTTTTTAATAATAAATAACTAATAATTCTTTCTACGACAACTTTATACCCTTATACTTTTATACTTTTATAGTTATATATAATTCAAATATCTTAAGATATTTAATTATTACTAACTATAAGTACTCTATTTGATTATTCATTATAACTTTAACATCTATAACTTTAATATCTTTATTAACTAAACTTTATTTACTCCTGAGATAAAACTTTATATTACTAATATGAAAGTTTTCTACTACTAATATAAACTAGCTTATAATCTCTATATAAGTGTAGTAAAACTTAGGTTATTCTTATTAGTAAATAATCTTTATAATTATATTAAAGGTTTCTAATTTATTTAAAATTAGATATTTCTCGAGAACTTCATATAGGAAGCTATACCTAGTAGTTAGCTCTTACCTTAACTTTTGATTTATATACTTCATAGATAATACTATAGCCGAGGAATGATTCAAATAGAGAAAACCTCAAATAGTATATAATAAATAAATAATATAGTATATAATCTAAAAGTAAGTTATTAAAAGGTATATCTTCTTCTAGTTAGAATAAAGTATTCGAATATGTATAAATAGAATAGTTATACTTTATATAAGCTACACGAGTAATATAGTACCTAATAGAGTTATATAGTATTTTTAATACTATATATATTCTCATATACCCCCCTAGTAGTAAAGCTACTAGAGATACTTTTATATAATCTAAGTAATATACTAAAAAAAAAAGTAAGTAGTTTCTTAAAATAGGTTTCTAAATATTTAAAGAAAAGGAATTAATAAAATTATCATAATCTTTAATATATTTAATTATTTTTATTAAATATTAGTAAGAGTAATTAGTTAGTTCTTTCCAAAATTACTAGTAATCTAATCTTTTTATATACTATAAATGAATTATTTATTAATTCTTTACTTACTTATTTTCTTTCTTCTTTTCTATACTAATATTTTCAATAGTTATTCTCCTATTTATAAGTAATATATATTACTATTATAGAGTTTTTATATTAGATTTAAATATAATAATATATATTAGTTATTACTAATATTCTAACTATAAAATAAACCCCTTAAATCAATTAAGAAAGATATTATTAAACTTAAGGACTATAAGGGAATAGCTAAAAGCCTGGTAAGGGAAGGAGTATTTAGTAAAAAAGTAGGTCTCTATAAATTATAAGATTTTAACTTAGTAAGCTAATTAGTAGTAGCTATAAGAGGGCTTTTATCCTATAGTAGCCTGAGGCTACTATATCACGTGATCCGTATATATATAATAATCCGATCCTAGCTATCCCAGCTCTCTATATAAACTATAAAGTATATTTTTATAACTATCCCCCCCTCTATAAGCCTTAAACCCCAAAGCCTATAAACACTACATAGCTACTTTTTTATTTTTAAGAATAGTTTTAAGAATAGTTCTACTAGATATTTACTAACTATTTAGCAATTAATAATAAAAGGATTCATCCTATATATATATTAACGCATAAAAGTCGTTCATTCCACATATATATTAACATATAAGAGTCATCCTATATATATATTAATGTATAAGGGTTATTTATCTTATATATATATTAATATATAAAGTTCCTATTACTATATTAAGTAAATAGTATTTCCTATAGGTATATTAACCTACGAGGTCTCCTACCTATTAGCGAAGCTTTAGTATATTAACTAGAAATCTTTAAGGTAAATCCTAAGGCATCCAACCCTTTCAGTATATTAACTAGAAATCTTTAAAACTAAACCTAAGGTATCTAACTCCTTTTCGTATTAGTAACGCTTTTTATAAGGCTTCCTAAATACTAATTAGGCATCTAAGGCTTCTCGTAACTAATTAGGCTGCTAAGGTATCGGTATATATTTACTAGTAGGTTCTTCTAGGCTTTCTTATTACCTATAGTCCCAGGCTTTATATAGCTCTAGGGATTTTCTAGTAAGCCCTTAATAAAATACTTACAGTAAACCCTTATAAAATACTTTTCCTACGTTATATAACCTTAGGCTCTATATAGCTCTAGGGGTTCTTTAAGCCTTTAGCGAAATACTCGTAGTAAACCCTTATAGGGTAGCCTGGTCTCTAGCAAAACGCATAGAATTCGTTATAGTAATAAGTAGCTATAGTATAGCCTAATTTGCTATATATTTTGCACGAGAGGTGCCTATACTCTTTAAGGCGTCTATACTCTTTAAAGTATAGCCTTTTCGCTAGGGAGCTTTTAGTTTCCCCATAATATTTAGGCGCTAACTCCTCGGTATTAGTAATGCTCCTAATACTACTAATAGATATATCCTAAAACCCCTAAAGGGTTTCCTAGAGGTGCTCAGCTACTAGGGCTACTACCCTAGGCACTTAATTATCGAACTTCTAGTATTATAAATACTATTATAGCCTAACCTCAAAGCAATAGAAGAAAATAAAAACATAAAACCTCGAAACTTCTATAGAGGTATTTAGGGCTTTATAAATAACTAACTATTCAGCATAAAGCTTCAATAGGGACTAGCCTTTATATTGAAGCGTATAAAGTATACTATAGAAGCATAGCTCTTGTAATATAGGGTAAGTTAATAAACGGCAAATAAATACTATAAAATTAGCCCATATAAGGTCTAGTAATAATGTGTAGTAGTAGTTATACTACTAGGTCTAGAGAGTATAGGAGAGTTTCAATATAGCTTATTAAATCTTTTAAGCTTCCGAGGCTTATAGCTGTAATATATAGGTATCTGAAATTACTATTAACTAATCCTCGATTTCATATAGAGTAGTACTTTTGTGAAAAAAGCTATATAAGTAACTAGGGGGCTTTAAGTAATCCCTATAGTTAATAGTAGTTATTCCGTAAACCGATAGTATAGGAGTAGCCGCCGAGTATTCAGCACTAGAAAGCTAAGCTAATATTATCTCTATAAAAGAGGACTATTATTCAAGGAGGCATATAAGTATTATATATTCAAGTAATATAGTTATTATTCAAGGTTTAGGTAGTATAGGTATCGCCGTAGTTTCAGTACTGGTTTTAGTAGAGTTTTCAGTAGAGTTTTCCGCTAAATATTCGGTGATTATTTATTATAATAGAGCTATTACTAAAAGTCCTAGCCTTGCTTCTCTAGGAGGTAGAAGTTAAAGAATTATAAAGGAATAGCTAAAAGCCTAGTAAGGGAAAGAGTAATAGTAAAAAGTAGGTCTCTATAGGTTATAAAACTTTAACTTAGTAAGCTAATTAGTAATAGTTTAGCTATAAGAAAGCTTTTATTCTATAGTAGCCTGAGGCTACTATATCACGTAATCCGTATATATATAGTAATCTAATCCTAGCTATCCCAGCTCTCCATACAAGCCATAGGGCATATCCTTACAAGGACTTTTTTACTAAAATTAAAACATAAACTATTAATACTAATATTAATTAATATAATATTATTATTAACCTTCTAGAATACTTTATATTTTTCTTAATTAGGAATCTAATACTAATTCTTATTTATTATATCTCTAAACAAGAATAATTATTATTTAATCCTAAACTTAAAAGTAATAGAAAATTAATATTCTTAATTACTTTAGCTATTTTTTATTTTTGTTTATTTAATAAGGATAAGAAATTTCAAACTTAAAATATTCTTTTATATTCTTTTTAGGAAATCTATTTCATTTAGTAGTTTTTATTTAATTTCTTTTCTTTCAAAAAGTTTAACCTTGTTCTTTCCCTTTTTCCTCCCTTTCTATTAATATACTTTTTATTTTTAGTAATTCTATCCAAAAATACTGTATATCTAAGATTTAAATATAACTTAATTTTATTGAAAAAGAGAATCTTATTAGTAGTTTAAACTTCTAGGTTTAGTATAAAACCTAAGTAATTTAACTAAAGTTATTTATCTACTTATATTTCATAGAATTC
This sequence comes from Colletotrichum trifolii, assembly GCA_004367215.1. NCBI lineage: Eukaryota > Fungi > Ascomycota > Sordariomycetes > Glomerellales > Glomerellaceae > Colletotrichum > Colletotrichum trifolii. The sequence goes on along the minus strand of RYZW01001857.1, from coordinate 626 downwards.
CCTAACTTATAAAAATATTTATTACTAATTCTAGTACCTAAATTTACTAAAATACCTAAGCCTAGTAGTATTATAAAAGAGAGAACTATTTTAATAAAGAATCCTACTACTACTCCTAATTTAAAATATCTTTATAGTTATCTAAGATAAATTTCTATGCTAAAACCCTTTTCTAATAATAAAGAGAATATTTAGCTAGTAATCTTAAAACTAAAAGTCTAATACTTAAAAGTATTAGTAATAAAAATAAAGAACCTGAGACTGTTATAAGTAAAAAGGAAAATATTAAGGAAGATACTAAGGAAGTAATTAAGCTACTTAAGAAACACGTAAAAACTACTATTAATATAATAAGAAACTCCTCTTGAATTAGAAATTCAAAAATTTCTTTAGAGATAAGTAATCTTATATATTAATTAGAAATTACTAAATATTAATTCGTAAAGCCTAGTACTAAATCTACTATTCTAAAAAAAAACCCTAACTAAGTCTACCTTTTCTAAGGAAAATAAAATTACTAAGGAATATAAAAATTGCTTATTCTAAATAAAAGCTATTAGAGATTTATAACTAGTTTAAACTATATTTTATATAGTATATTATTCTGTTGAACTAATACTGAAGTA
>RYZW01001856.1:7220-16641 GCA_004367215.1 Colletotrichum trifolii | reverse complement strand
ATATTTCTTCTAAAGCTAAATACTAGCTAGAGACTAATAGTATATAAGTAGAGTAATTGAAAGATGAAAAGTATTTTGAAAAGAAGGTTAAATAGTATGTGAAATTGTTAAAAAAGAAATACTTATAACTAGACTTATACTTAGCGGATTACTTAGTTCTTATAGCTAGGGTATTCCGCTAGTTTAGGCTAGTATTAGCTCGCTATCGGGGATAAAAGTTTTAGGAATATAGCTTTTTCCGGGGAGTATTATAGCTTGTTGTATAATACTTTTCAGTAAGCTAAGGTATATGCTTTGTAAGGATACTAGCGTAATAGTTATTAGCGACCCGTCTTGAAATATAGACTAAGGAGTTAACTTTATATACGAGTATTCGGGTATTAAACCTTTACGTATAATAAAAATAAATATAGGTAAGAGCTTCGGCGTATTATCGACCAATCCTAATATTTTCGGATAGATTTGAGTAAGAGTATATAGGGTTAGACCTGAAAGAAGGTGAACTATATATATATAAGGTAAAACTAGAGGAAATTCTAGTAGAGACTCGTAGTAGTTCTGATATATAAATCGATTGTCAAATATGCGTATAGGAGCGAAAAACTAATCGAACTGTTTAATAACTAGTTTCTACTAAAGTTTCCCTTAGGATAGTAGTATTAAACTTAGTTTTATAAGGTAAAGTGAATAATTAGGGATTCGGGGGTATTATATTACTTTTATCTATTCTTAAACTTTAAATATATAAGAAACTTTTATTACTTAGTTAAATATAGGTATTCGAATATATTAATACTAGTAAGCTATTTTTAGTAAGTAGAACTAGTAATATAGGATGAACTGAATATGAGGTTAAAGTACTAGAATAGATATTTATGAGATACTATAAAAAATATTAGTATATCTTAATAATAAAACAGTAGCTATAGAAATTAGAATCTACTAAAAACTATATAATAACTTATTTACTAAATATACTAGCTTTGAAAATAGATAGTACTTAAGTATCTTACTTATACCTCGCTTTTAGTATAGAAACAATATACTAAGGAGTAGGTAGATATAGAAATTAGTAATAAAACCTAAGGTATAAGCCTAGGTAGAATAGCTTTTAGTATAAATCTTAGTAATAGTAGTAAATATTTTAATAAGAATTTAAAGGATTAAAGTAAAGAAAGGTTTTATATGAATAGTAGTTGGATATAGGTTAATCGATCCTAAGCTATAGGGAAATTGCGTTTCAAAGAAGCACTTATACCCTATATAGCGAAAGGGAAGCTGGTTAATATTCTAGTACCTAGATATAGGTTTTGCGTAGTAATACAACTAAACGCGGAGACGATAATAGAGGTCCTAGGTAGAGTTTTCTTTTCTTCTTAATAGTCTATTACTCTAAAATCAATTTATCTAGAGCTAGGGTTTAATAGCTAGAAGAGTTTAGTATTTCTATTAGGTCTAGTATATTCTCGATATCCCTTGAAAATCCGCAAGAAAGAATAATTCTTATACTAAGTTATATTTATAACTATAGCAGATCTCTAAAATGAATAACCCTTAGTTAATAGAATAATATAAATAAGGGAAGTTAGTAAAATAGATCTATAATTTCAGGATAAGGATTAGTTTTAAGGGTTAAATATATTAAGCTTTAGGTAGACGGCTTAGGAGCAGGTCACTACTAGCTAGGTAACTAGCTAGAGGTTTCTAGTATCTAGGTTCTAATATTTTTAGTAAGCTTCAGCTATCTAGTATATAGTTAATAATTAACTTAGAACTAGTATAAATAAGGGGAATCTAACTATTTAATTAAAATATAGTATTACGATAGCTAGAAAGTAATATTAATATAATGTAATTTCTACTTAGTACTTTGAATATTAAAGTAAAGTAATTTAACTAAATATAAGTAAATAGCAGGAATAACCATAATTTAACCGAGAAAGTTATTAGAGTAGTACTGAAAAAGTAATTACTAGTAAGGCCTCACGCCCTATAATACTATTAAATTACAGGGACTTCCTAAAGCTTTCTACTACTACGGCTAGCTAGAAACGGCTAGTACAATACCTAGGTTAGTAGCTTAGAAGATAGTAATAATATAGCTAGTATAGGATAACCGTATAGCTAAACCTTATATTTCCCCTATAGGAGATAGGAGTATAGTTTAATGACTAAATAGTAGTAGGTTTAGGGGGTACTATAGTATATACTTAGGCTTAAGATATAATCTATAGTAAGCTAAAAAATTAGTACTAGCGTATAAGTTTTTAAGGTAGCTAAATACCTCGTTATCTAATTAGTGATACGTATAAATAGATTAATAAGATTCTTACTATCCCTATCTACTATCTAGTAAAATTATAATTAAAGGAATAGGTTTAGTAGAATTAGCGGGGAAAGAAGACTCTATTAAGCTTAACTCTAGTTTGATATTATAAAAAGATATAAGAAGTATAGAATAAGTAAAAGCTTTAATACTACTAAAATACTACTATTCTTATTATTTTTTTATTTATTTAATAAAATAAAGCTAGATTTATATCCAATTTCTAGTTTTAAGGTTCTTTATAAACTGACCTGGGTTAAAGATATTATTAGGTAAGGAGTTTAGCTGGGGCAGTATATCTATTAAACTATAATATAGGTGTCTTAAGGGAAGCTTATAGAGAATAGAAATCTCTAGTAGAATAAAAAAGTAAAAGTCTTTTTAATTTTAATTTTTAATATAAATATAAACTATAAAAATATAATTTATTAATCTTTTAGTCCCTTGAAATTTAAAACTAGAGGTACTAGAAAAGTTACTATAGGGATAACTAGTTTGTAGCGGCTAAGTATTTATAGCGACATCGCTTTTTGATTTTTCGATATTAGCTTTTTTTATTATACTAAAATAGAATTCGGTAAGCGTTAGATTATTTACTTATTAATAGGGAACATAAGCTAAATTTAGACTATTATAAGATAGGTTAGTTTTACTTTACTAATAACCTTATTATAATAGTAATTAAGTTTAGTATAAGAAAAATTGCTTATGTAGATAATTGGTTTTTGCGGCTATCTGACTAGGTAGTACCGCGATACTACTATCTACTAGATAATAGCTAAACATTTCTAAGTTAGAATCTATACTAGAATACGACGATACCTCTTATATATATAGATAGATACGAATAGGTTTCGGCTTAGTATTTTAGTAAGTGAAAACTCTGCTGCCCTCGAAGTAAGTAGTAGTATTTCGCGAATTGTAATTTTAGTATAAGCGGGGTTAAATCCTTTATAGATAATTTAGATATACGAAAAAGTCCTATAAGTAGTAGAGTAGTTTTATTATTATAATCTACTAAGGGTAAGCCTTTTTTCGCCTCGATTTCCTTATAAACCTAGAGGTTTATAGGCTAGAAGTATACGAGGGAGATTATAAGCTAGCAGCCGAATAGGCTACTAGCTAGCTTGATAATTTCTTTTTTTCAAAAATACTTAAGTACTCTATAAAAGAAACTAGCCTAATAGAGCTAGGAGAATATTAACTATTTCAAGCGGTAAAGTACCCTGTAATTCGGCTGGTGTATATATAGGATTTAAGTATATAGCTTAATAGTATAGCTAGTATTTTATATAAGAGAAGTTTAGGAATCTTCTTAATACTTTAGAAAGTTCTAAGTATTATATAAGATTTCTAAGTACCCTATAAAAGAGATCTTAAGTACTTTATAAAAGATTCCTAAATACCCTATAAAAGAAATTCTAGTAGTAGCTGTAGAACCTAGTAGTACTTATATTCTATTTATAGTACTTATTTAGGGTATTATAGTACTATAAGCCCTATATTTTTAGTGCTTATNGTACCCTATAAAAGAAATTCCCAAGTACCCTACAAAAGAAATTCCCAAGTACCCTACAAAAGATTCCCAAGTACCCTACAAAAGAAATTCCAGCGGTAGCCGTAGAACCTAGCAGTACTTATACTCTATTTATAGTACTTGTTCGGGGTATTATAGTACTATAAGCCCTGTATTTTTAGCGCTTATAACTATTAAGAAAAATATATTTAAAAATTTTAAATTTAAGTAAAAGTTAGCCTAAGTACCCTATAAAAGAAATTCCTAGGTACCCTATAAAAGAAATTCCTAAGTACTTTATAAAAGAAATCCTAAGTACTTTATAAAAGAAATTCCTAAATACTTTATAAAAGAAATTCCTAAGTATTTTATAAAAGATATTTTAAGTATTTTATAAAAGAATTCCTAAGTATTTTTATTTATAATTACTAATAAAAATATATTTACAATTATCTAATTCGAGTTAAAATTAGCTTAAATATTCTATAGAAGAAATTTCTATTAATTTTTAAAAAGACTCCTAAATATTTTATAGAAGATATTTAGAGTTTCTTAAAATTATTTTATAATTAAACTCAANCCAAGTACCCTATAAAAGAAATTCCAGCGGTAGCCGTAGAACCTAGCAGTACTTATACTCTATTTATAGTACTTGTTCGGGGTATTATAGTACTATAAGCCCTGTATTTGTAGCGCTTATAACTGTTAAGAAAAACGCGTTTGAAAATTTCAAACTTGAGTAAAAGTCAGCCCAAGTACCCTACAAAAGAAATTCCCAGGTACCCTATAAAAGAAATTCCCAAGTACTTTATAAAAGAGATCCTAAGTACTTTATAAAAGAAATTCCTAAATACTTTATAAAAGAAATTCCTAAGTATTTTATAAAAGATATTTTAAGTATTTTATAAAAGAATTCCTAAGTATTTTTATTTATAATTACTAATAAAAATATATTTACAATTATCTAATTCGAGTTAAAATTAGCTTAAATATTCTATAGAAGAAATTTCTATTAATTTTTAAAAAGACTCCTAAATATTTTATAGAAGATATTTAGAGTTTCTTAAAATTATTTTATAATTAAACTCAAAACTAATAAAAGTAAACTAAATAATAGTTAGATTTATTAACTTTATTCTATTATTAGAATATAAGTTAAATAGTTTCTAAATAAATTAATCGGAAATTAATTATTAATATTTACTTATTTATTTGAATCTAAGAAGAAAAGGTAAATTATATATTAGTAAAGTAGTACTATTTCTTTCTATTATAGGGTATTTAAAAACAAAATTAGAAGTATAAAGTAAAGTAGAGAATTTCAATTATAATAAGGGAGGATTTTATAATAGAATATTCATATTTTAAATTTAAACATAATCTAACTATATATGATCTTTATATTATAAGTAGTATAGACGTATAAGATATAAATTATACTCCTAATATAAGTTTATTTGATTAATAAGATATAATTATAATTTTCATTTAAAATTAAAATATATATTTAAATTTAGTATTATATTTTAAAAGAAACTAAATTATTATTATTAAAACTTCCTATTTTTAGTATACTAAATATGAATAAAAAGAATATTAAAAAGTTATAAGTTCTAATATATTCTATATAATACTCTTATTTTCTATATTAAATAGTAAAAGAAGTATTAGATAATAAATAATATATTTCTTTTCACTTACGAAAAGAATACGTATATAACTATTAATATTAATTAGAGTAGTATTTAACTAGTTGTTTCATTAATAAAAGTTTAACTTATTTTTATTATAAATAGAAAATATAATATTATTTCTTCAAACAGATATAATCTTTATATTATATTTAAACTAAATATATTAAATACTTTAATATATATTTAATAGAATATAACTATATAATAAAGATTACTATATTTATCTTAATAGTTTTATATATACTTTATATATTTCTTTAGTTTAAATTAGAGAATTATATAAATATTAATTGTATAACACAATACTATTTCAACTTTCTTTATCTTAAATTTTAAACTTGGAATATATTTTATAACTTATAATAATATAGATATAAATCTCGATATTATATAACAATATTTAAAAAATACGGATAATCACTAGAAGATTCTTTTCAAGATTTAAAAACTTTTAGATTTATTTCTCGAGTAATATTCTATTGAATAGGAATAATTAATCATAAAAGAATATAAATCTTTCTCGTGAAATCTTTCTCGAAAAGTCTTCTAATTATTCTATAAATAAATCTCCCAAGTATCCTATAAAAAATTCCCAAGTACCCTACAAAAGATTCCCAAGTACCCTACAAAAGATTCCCAAGTACCCTACAAAAGATTCCCAAGTACCCTATAAAAGATTTCCTATATACCCTATAAAAGAAATTCCAGCGGTAGCCGTAGAACCTAGCGGTGCTTATACTCTATTTATAGCGCCTATTCAGGGCATTATAGCGCTAGAGGCCCTGTATTTTTAGCGCCTACGACTACTGAGAAAAACGCGCTTGAAATTTTCAAACTCGAGCAAAAGTTGGCCCAAGTACCCTGCAAAAGATTCCCAAGTACCCTACAGAAGAATTCTAGTGGTAGCCGTAAGACTTAGTAGTGTCTATACCCTATTTATAGCGCCTGTTTAGGGTAATATAGCGCTGGAGGCCCTGTATTTCTACCGCCTATAACCGCTGAGAAAAACGCGCTTGAAATTTTCAAACTCGAGCAAAAGTCGGCCCAAGTACCCTACAAAAGACTCGTGGCAGCCTGCAAGCAGACTTCTAGTAGAGGCTATATGGCCTAGTAGTACCCACGCTCGCTATATAGTGTTTATTAAGGTGGCTATGACGCTGTAAGCTTCGTATCTCCAGCAGGCTCACCCGCTGAAGGAGATGCGCCTCAGACACTCCCAGCGCTAGTTATAGCGGCTGTAGCCCCCAAGCCTCGCAGTGGCGACAGCAGCCTCGGGCGCCCTCAGGCGGCGGCAGCGCATTAGGTCCTGTAGCCGTAGCGGCCACGCCGGTGGCTCACTGCGCCGTGTGCCCCGTGGCGCGCCCCGTGGCGCGCCCCGTAGCCGCTGCGCCAGCGGCACCGTCGCGCACGGGCCACAGCGCGCACCCTGGACCGCGTGCGGCCTCGATTGATTGGTCGGTTTTCGTGAGACGATTTTTTTGTTTTCCCATACAAATCCGATTTAATCGGAAACTTTTCACGGACCAGAGCCAAGTGCCACGGATCCCACCCACAAAAAGTGTCGGTGGGCCTATGAGTAGGGAGCGAGTGCAGCCTAACGGCAGCACAAAAACCCACACTCAGCGCCGCGTAGCAATACGCCGGCGCGCCCAATAAACGTCCCGTATTCTGTAGACTACAGCGTGGTATCTCCCTGTGCGCCCTAGAAGGCTACTGAAGCCTCGGGTATGGGGAGCTTATAGCTGTTGGTCGCCCCCCACGGCGCCGGCCGCCCAGGCGTGTCGGCAAACTGGGGATGCCCCGAAGGGCTCAGCGGCTCGGTGCCGCTGCAGCCCCGAAGGATGGGCTCTGTGGATGGATGGCCGCTGGCCAGACTTACTGACGAGCATCGGGAGCAAGACGCCCGCGACGGACGCTGAACAGCTGAAGGCGCGGGGCCAAGTCGCTCCTCCTGGGGTCCCCAAGCCGCGCAACCCACCTGTGGGCACAGCGCGGCGACCGGGCACTCTGGGGAATTTAGAGGGGGAAAGCGGAAACCTCCAGGGCGCTGCAGGCCTAGCCAGCGTGTGCCCAGGGGGGCGCGGACGCCTCAGGGCGCGAGCGACACCGGTGACTAAAATTCTTCGCCGCTCCAGCAGCGGCGTCGGCCAACCCCGGCGTACGATAGTTACCTGGTTGATTCTGCCAGTAGTCATATGCTTGTCTCAAAGATTAAGCCATGCATGTCTAAGTATAAGCAATTATACAGCGAAACTGCGAATGGCTCATTATATAAGTTATCGTTTATTTGATAGTACCTTACTACTTGGATAACCGTGGTAATTCTAGAGCTAATACATGCTAAAAATCCCGACTTCGGAAGGGATGTATTTATTAGATTAAAAACCAATGCCCTTCGGGGCTCACTGGTGATTCATAATAACTTCTCGAATCGCATGGCCTTGCGCCGGCGATGGTTCATTCAAATTTCTTCCCTATCAACTTTCGATGCTAGAGTAGTGTTCTAGCATGGTTACAACGGGTAACGGAGGGTTAGGGCTCGACCCCGGAGAAGGAGCCTGAGAAACGGCTACTACATCCAAGGAAGGCAGCAGGCGCGCAAATTACCCAATCCCGACACGGGGAGGTAGTGACGATAAATACTGATACAGGGCTCTTTTGGGTCTTGTAATTGGAATGAGTACAATTTAAATCCCTTAACGAGGAACAATTGGAGGGCAAGTCTGGTGCCAGCAGCCGCGGTAATTCCAGCTCCAATAGCGTATATTAAAGTTGTTGTGGTTAAAAAGCTCGTAGTAGAACCTTGGGCCTGGCTGGCCGGTCCGCCTCACCGCGTGCACTGGTCCGGCCGGGCCTTTCCCTCTGTGGAACCGCATGCCCTTCACTGGGTGTGCCGGGGAAACAGGACTTTTACTTTGAAAAAATTAGAGTGCTCCAGGCAGGCCTATGCTCGAATACATTAGCATGGAATAATAGAATAGGACGTGTGGTTCTATTTTGTTGGTTTCTAGGACCGCCGTAATGATTAATAGGGACAGTCGGGGGCATCAGTATTCAATTGTCAGAGGTGAAATTCTTGGATTTATTGAAGACTAACTACTGCGAAAGCATTTGCCAAGGATGTTTTCATTTATCAGGAACGAAAGTTAGGGGATCGAAGACGATCAGATACCGTCGTAGTCTTAACCATAAACTATGCCGACTAGGGATCGGACGATGTTATTTTTTGACTCGTTCGGCACCTTACGAGAAATCAAAGTGCTTGGGCTCCAGGGGGAGTATGGTCGCAAGGCTGAAACTTAAAGAAATTGACGGAAGGGCACCACCAGGGGTAAACAGTAGCCGTTCAAGCTCTGCCCCAGACAGCGAGCCCGTAAAGGGTCCGGTGGTCAGCCCCGAATCGCTAGTCACCTCAGCGGTGGCGACATCCCCCAATTGCGGGAAACCCTCGAAGGGTGGCACTCCCAAGCAGCGCTCGAAAGAGACGCTGTGGCGGCGGCGTAACGGCCGCCGGTACGGGGACAACGTGCCGCTCATGAGGCGACTCGCAGCCAAGCCCCTAACCACGGGGAAGGTTCAGAGACTCGACGGGGATGGGTGGCGCCCACTGGGCGCCGCCTAAGATAGAGTCCGTACCCGCTCGAGAGAGCGGGGACTAACTAGCACGTTACCTGAAAAGGGAGCCTGCGGCTTAATTTGACTCAACACGGGGAAACTCACCAGGTCCAGACACAATGAGGATTGACAGATTGAGAGCTCTTTCTTGATTTTGTGGGTGGTGGTGCATGGCCGTTCTTAGTTGGTGGAGTGATTTGTCTGCTTAATTGCGATAACGAACGAGACCTTAACCTGCTAAATAGCCCGTATTGCTTTGGCAGTACGCCG
>RYZW01001854.1:0-16651 GCA_004367215.1 Colletotrichum trifolii | reverse complement strand
CCATATAACTATTACCCCTATAGTCTAGTAAAGAGTTTTTACTTTAAGTATAAACTCTTTAAGTTTATTATAATACTATTAAAGTACTACTAAAGTACCTCTCGTAGCTAGCCTTTAATATATAGCTATAATTATTTTAAAGGTTAGTTATAAAGGGATTAGTCTTATTCTTTATTAATAGCTATATCTTAAATTTTATATTATAAAATTTGAAACTTATAGCTCCCTTATTGAATTTATTAATACTTTTAAAAACTACTTATTTAAATTAATTATTATAAGTACTAATATAGATGATATTAACTAAATAACTATTTTTATAATAGCTTTATAATACTCTTTTCCTATATAATTAGAATATTAAAAGTTTAATTTAAAACTAAAAGAACCCCCTATCTTTTAGGTTCTTATAGTTAATATTTTAAATAAAAATTATAGGGAAATTGATATTTCTATATAGAATAACTTTATTAAAAAGCCCTTTAGAAGGTCTATTATATTTAACCCTTATAAAAAAGCTGAAAAATCTAAAAATAGATTTAAAAACCCTACTTATAGTATTAAAAAAGTACTAAATGAGGTAAATCTTATTGAAGAAATTATTTAAAAGATTTAAAGCCTCTTAAAGGCTAATAAAAGCCTACTCCTAAAGCTTTTATAATTTCTATATCTTTAGTTATTATAATTGAAATAGAGCTTAAAAATTCTATAAATAAAGTTTTTATAGTATTTATAGATACTACTTATTGGGAAAACTTAATATTAAATACTAAAAAGATCTCTAAATCTATAGTATTTCAATCTAATAAGAACTATTAGTTTTATAATATAGGTTTTATTATTTATATAGCTAATAATCTTTAATTATTTATTAAAATAAATACTTTATAGAACCTAGCTCCTATATTTATAAATAAGAATCCTATAAATCCCTTTAGTATAAATATTATAGAACTACTTATTTACTATAGGAATTCTATAAATACTATAAAATTAACTAATACCCTTTATATTCCAGAATTTCCTATTAATATTTTTTCTAAAGTATTATATTATAATAAGGGTAGTTATATTAGGGATAATGTCCTATATAATGCTGAAAACAAACTGTTTATAGCTCTAAATTTATAGCATAAGTTTTATTTATCTATAGTTAAAAAGATTATAAAGTTTTTATTTACTAAAGGCTATTATAGTTCTTAACTTTTTTGGAAAATATAGAGAGAAATTTTCTAAAAATATAATATAAGTATTATATTAGTATTAAAATCGGCTAAATTTATAGATGATTCTAATTATAATTTAATAAGGTCTATAGTATTTACTAACTATAATATAAAGCTTTCTGAAAATTCAGTTGATTTATCTATTAAATTACAGAATCCTTCTTAATTTACAGAAGGTTCTATAGTAGATTTCAAGGCTTTTATAGTTAATAGTATTCCTATAAATATAGAGGTTTTAACTATTACTATAAAGTAATATTATTATTTAAAACACTCTAGTTATTCCTTTTTAGCTAAAATAGTTAAAATTATAAAAAGAATACCTATAAATTAGCTAAAAGAAGCTGATTTACAATACTTTAATTATACTAAAAGCAAGATAATTAAATAATAATTAAAAGTTAGTTATAATAAAACTATAGAACCACTTTATTAAATCTATATTGATTTAATAAAAGTAAGCCCTATTGGTAATACTAGGAATAATTATACTATTCCCTATATTAATAACTATACCTCTTATAGAACTATAGATTTTATAACTAAAAAAGATAGTATTTTTAGCTATATTATAGCTTAATTAGAGTATTATAAGATTTAATCAGAATGTTATCCTAAAGCCCTATGCCTTAATAATAACTAAGAATTTAATTCTAAACTTTTAGAAAGTTATATAAAAGGAAAGGGTATTATTATAGAAGCTTTAGTACTCTATACCTCTAAATAAAATAGTATTATAAAATATACTAATAGAGTTTTAATTAAAAAAACCTATACTATTTTACTTTTAGAAGAACTACCCCTCTATATTTAAGATACTATTATATTTATAGTTATTAAATTAATTAATTTAACTATTATAATAAGACTTTTAATTACCCCCTTATAAGCTTTATTTAATTATTTCTTTTCTAAAAGAAATAATAAGTCTAATTTATAGGTTTTGAAGCCTATAAATACTAAAGTTTTAATATATTATCCTTCTGAAAAATGTAAAAATAGTAATAAATTTACTATTTTTATAGAAGAAGGCTCTTTTATATCTTATAAGGATACTTCTAAAATCACTCTTATTTTTATACTAATTAGATTTTATAAATTTAGGTTGGTTTTTATAGCTCATTTTAAATTTATTAATATTATAATAGGGGGGGTATTTCTTATTATTTCAAACTCTAATATTAATAATTTAAAGCTTATTATAGCAATTATAGAAACCTTACCTCTTATAAGGTTTTTTATATTCTATATTCTTACTACTTATTTAAAGCTTTAGATATTAAAATAAACTTTGAATAGTATTAAAAGAGATAACCAGTTTAAAGCTATTTATATTAAGATTAATTAGCTAATTAATTAAGGGGGTTTTAAAGCTATTCCTATTAAATAGTTCTTAAATAAAAATCCTATAAAAAAACCTATAGCTATAAGATAAGTTTTTAAATGTAAGCTTAATCCAGATAGAACTATTAATAAATATAAAACTTATTTAATAGCTAAAAGCTTTTAATAAAAATATAATATAGATTATTTCTAAATTTTTACTATGTATTCTAATCTAATTACTTTTAGAGCTCTTTTAGTTATAAGTATAGCTAAAAACTGGGAGATTTATTATATTAATATAATTAAAGCCTTTTTATATAGGGATTTAGAAGAAGAGATTTATATTGAAATCTCTTAACTATTTCTTATTGAATTTTTTAAAAGATTTCCTAATCTGAATATAATAAAGTTTAATTCTAATTTAAAATAGGTTTTATTATTATTATAAGTTCTATATAGATTTAAATAGAACTTTAGATAGTAATAAAAGAAAATTCAGAAAATCCTTAAGGATTTAAGATTTTTATTTTTAAAATCTAATAAAACTACTTATTATAATAATAGCTCTAATAATTCTATTTATCTAATTATTTATATAGATAATTTTATTATTTTTAAATAAAATCTAATTACTATAACTAGATTTAAATCTTTTCTAAAAAGCTTTATTAATATAGAAGATTTAGAAGAGATATTTCATTTTTTAAAGTTTAGTATTATTTAAAATTAAATTTAAAAAATTCTATAGGTATCTTAAGCTTACTATATTAAGTAGTTATTATCTAAGAATAATTTAATTACTATAAAGTCTTTGAAATTCTTTCTTAATCCTAAGGTTTTAAAGGACTTATCTCTTATAGAAGAAAATTTTAATTATAGTTTTAAAAAGGACTTATTATAATAATATTAATACTTAGTTAGTAGCTTTATATATACTATAGTTATAATTAAATCTAATTTAGCTTTTTTAGTAATATTTATCAGTAAGTTCCTATATAGACCTATTGAGAAACTACTGAAAATAGTTATAAGTATATTTAGATATCTATCTATTATTACTAATTTAATACTTATTTATAGAGGGGGTCTTATTATAAATTTAATAAACTATATTAATCTGGATTGGGTTTGCTGTTATAATACTTGAAAATCTACTAGAAGTTATTTATTTACTATAAATAATAGTCTTATTTAATAGAAATTGAAAAAACAATCTATAGTAGTTTTATCTATTACTAAAGCTAAATTTAATAGTCTTTAAGAAACTATTAGAAAAGTTAAGTAATTATAAAGCTTATTTTTAAAATTAAATATTCTTATAACGCTTCTTACTATTTATATTAATAATAATAAGGCTTTAGCTTTAGCTTATAACTTAGAATATTACTAATATACTAACTATATAGCTATTAACTATTGTTTTACTTATTAAGAAGTTTTATTAAGTAATATAGAAGTTAAATATCTTTCAACTTCTAAAATACCTACTAATAGTTTAATTAAACCTCTTCCTAAATCCAAATTCTCTAAATTTCTTAAGCTAATAGGTTTAAATAGTACTATAAATACTTAGTAATTTTACTGGGATTTTTAGCTTATTTTCTAATATTATAATCCTATATTATAATACTTATTATAAATACTACAGATTGTTTTTAATACTTCTTTTCTTTTATAAAGTACTATAGAATAATTACTTATAATATTTATAGAGATATAGTTATTTTTACTATTATTTTACCTACTTTTTTACTTATTTATCTTTTACTACTATAAAGTAAAAAAAAAAGTATTGAAATATTATACTATAAATATTTATCCTATAGTAATACTCTACTTATAGTTAAATATTCTCTAGAATATTCTATTATACTTATTTTATAGAATACTTACTAGTAATTACCTTTAATATATATAATTACTTATATAAGCTTATATATTAGAATATTCTAATAATTACTAATTAGAATATTTTAGAATTAAGTATTATACTATAAAAGAAGGCTTTTATACTATCTTTTAATATATATTTAGATCAACTAACTATTATATTCTTTTACTAAATATAACTATTATTCACTCTTTTATACTACTTTCTCTTCTCCTGAGAATATCTAGTATATATATTTTTAATATAAGGTATCTCTTTATTAGATATAAGCTGTAGGCCTACCTACCTTTCAACAAATAGTAATACTTTATATAAACTAATTATAAGAAATGCTCTAATAGTATTTCAATAGTATTATTATTAAAAGCTAGTTATAAGAGATATTTTAGTAGTATTTTAATAATATTATAATAAACTTAAAAAGTTTATATTTAAAGTAAACACCTTTTGCTAAACTATAGAAGTAGTAGTTATATAAAGTTTTAATAGTAGTATTTTATATAAACCTTAAAACCTAGATCTATAATATACCCCCTATTATTTTCCCACCTTATTACTATAGTAATATTTAGTATTAATAGCTTTAATAATATATTAATAATATCTAATTACCTAAATTAAACTAGTTAATTAGAAAAATCCATCTAAAATACCTATTATTAATACTATTAATATTAAACAGTTCTATTAATAAGAAAGTTCAAATACTACTAATATTAAATAGTCTTATTAATGAGAAATTTCATATTATATTTATCCTAAGTAATCTTATATTATATTCTTCTTATTATTAATTTATAAGAAACCTCCTTTTCCCTCTTTATATAATTCTATCCTCCCCTCTTTAGAATTAGAATTATATAACTTTTTATCTTATACTTATTATAATACTATTATTTTACTACCTTTCTACTTATACTTCTCTTTTTTATATTTTCTTTATTATTATATCTATTACTACTACTACTAATTCTAAACCTCTAAATAATAATCCCTCTTATTACTATACTTCCTTTAAATCTAATACTCATACTTATAGTAATTATATTATTAAAAGTAATTCTAATAATAATAAGAACTATCTTCTTATTATAATTACTTCTATTTATTTTAACTATTATTCTAAATATAATAAGAACAACTTCCTCTAAACCTTTATATTAAACTATAATTAATCTTATTATAAATATCTAAAATTAAAAGATAAGTATAAGTAAAACTCCTACTTCTTTATTATTAATCTTAAATTATATACTACTACCTATTGTTATAAGCTATACCTAGTTAACGGGTTCGGGCTATACCCATATAGCTATCCCCTACTTAAGTGTAGCTAGGCAACAAGTAGTCGACTTATTATTATATACCTTTTAACGGTAGCTCAATTGGTAGTACTGTTTATATGCATGTGTGTGCGCATATGGGTACTGAAGGCCGAGCTGCTATTGGCTATAGCACTACGCCCCACGGTCGGGGCTAGCCCTTCATACCTATTAAGTCAACATTCTAATTATACTTGATAAATATATTATTACCCCTATAGTCCCTACTACTAATAATGAAAATAACTCTAAAAGCTATTATACTTCTATCCTTTTATTAGAATTCTCTACTATAATCTAATATTATAATAACTATTTCTACTATATTTAATAAATACTTCTAATCTATATTACTACTATACTTACTACTTCCTCCTTATATACTAAAGGTATTTTTATATTTATTTCTATTTTTACTCTTAAATAAATCCTTATTAGTCTTAATAGTATTATATAAATAATAATAAATCCCTCCCCCTCATCTTTCTCATTTTTATTATATTAATCTTTTTATAATAACATATTATAATACACTTTAGTAGTTATACTATACCTTACTAATACTATAGTTATATCTTTAGTCCTATTAATACTAACTCGTCTATCTACTATTATTATAATATTACTAACCCCTATTAATACTAATAATATCCTACCTCTAAACTAATACTACTTATTATTATCCCTAAAAATAAAGAAGAATAAGTTAATAAAAGAAAAGAAGAGTACTAGGAATATAAAAAAGAATAAAATAATATTAATCTTTTTATTTAATATATTTATTTAATTTCTAAGAAATAAGTCCTATAATAATGTATATATATATCTTAAGAATTATTATCTTATTTAGTTTATAGTTTATAGTTTATATAGCTTTCTATTATTAGTAAATTAATATTAATTCATTACTCTTTTTGAAATCTATATATATAAAGAGCTAGACCTAGGCTTATTTAATTATAAGTAGTATAAAATACTATTTATTTAGAACTAAAGGATAAAGAAAAGTCTTTATAAATACTTAGAAACGTCTGTATATATAGTACTACTTGAAGCCTATTAGAGCCCTATTTAAAGTTAAGAGGATTAATATTAGACATTAGGATATAGCTCTAGCTAGTTATCTAAATATAATTTATAATATTACCCCCTTCCTTTCTAACTATTATCTAATTAAAAACTATACGCTGTATTGTTATTATTACTTATAATTAACTTATAGCTATTCTTATATTATTCTAAACTTATTACATCTATTATAATATTAATTAACTCTCATATTAAATCTATGTATCCTTTTTATTTAATAAAGACTTCTTAATAATACCTTCTATTTATTTAATATAGTTTTATAATAAAAATATCTTCAATTAGCTATTTAACTTCTCTAGTATTATTTATTAGTAGTAATAATTAGTTATTAATTATTATTTAGTTAGATAGAAGATTAATAGTAATCCTTTAGAAAAGATCTATATAAAACTATAAATAAAGAGATTTTCATATATTTAATCTTATAATATATAATAATAAGACTTTTATTATTATATACTTATAATCTAATAAACTTAGCTTTTAATTTAATCTTAATAATTTATAACTAGAAATATTTAATTATATCGTATTATTTATTTAATACTAACTATTTTATAGAAGATTAAGTTTTATTTATTTAAACTTTTAGTTTCTACTAAATAGCTATTATTGTAATATTAATATATATTATTAGTAAGTATATTCTTTTAACTAACTGGTAGGTAGTTCTTTTATTATTATTAAATATTAATACTATCTCTTTAAATATTAAAATAGAATTAATATAATAATTATAATTTATAAAGAAAAATATAATCCTTATAGTATTATATTACTAGTTATAAAAGATTAGTTATATAATAATAGTAAGCTATTACTACTAATAAATAATAATGGGGAGGCTAAGTGGCTAATTAAAGATATTTTTATAATAAAGATATATTAAATAAGTAGAAAGTATTATTAAGAGGCTTTTATTGAATAAAAAAGATATATAGATTTAATATAGAAACTAATTATTATTATAATAAATATAATAACTTTAGAATAATATAAGGGTAGATATAAACTGATTATAAATAAAAATAGTAATCTAGCTTATAACTCCTAGCTGGATAGTAACTAGAGAAGAGGGGGGTGATATTATAAGTTATATTTAAATAATTAATTAGGATTATATTCTAATGTTTAATATTAACCCTCTTAAGTTTAAATAGAATCTTAGTAAGCTTTAAGTAGTATTATATATATAGACTTTCTAAGTGATAATAAAAACTTTCCTTTTACTTCTTAATTTTAAATAAATAGTATTTTATACTACTTATAGTTGAAGAAGCTTAGGTTGAGTTCTTTATAGTAATATTAATTAAACTAGAGATTCCTCCAATTTTAAGGTTTTTTAAAGTTATATCTAAAAATATCTCCTTAGATATAAGAATAAGAAGACTATTTATAAGAAGTATATAATAGTTAAAAGCTCTCT
Source organism: Colletotrichum trifolii (assembly GCA_004367215.1). Lineage (NCBI taxonomy): Eukaryota > Fungi > Ascomycota > Sordariomycetes > Glomerellales > Glomerellaceae > Colletotrichum > Colletotrichum trifolii. The sequence goes on along the minus strand of RYZW01001854.1, from coordinate 8,368 downwards.
AAAGGATTATACTTAATATTTAGTTTAAGTCGAAGAAATACTAAGAATAACAAATACTTTAAAGTAAAAGTATAGCTATAATATACTAATTAAATAGAAAGATTATAATATCTTAATATAAAAACCCCTGGAAAGCCTTATTAATAGTAAAGCTATATTATAATTCTAATTATAATATAGAAATATTAAAAAGAATAGTAAACTAATATTAATTTACTAATAATAAAAAACTATATAAACTACAAACTAAATAATATCATAGCTCTTAAGAGATATATATAAACTACTATCAAACTCACTATTTAGATATTAAATAAATAAATTAAATAAAAGGATTAGTATTATCTACTCCTCTTTATATTCTTAATATTCCTCCTCTCCCTTATTATTATTTATTCTTCTTTCTCCTTATTATTAAAAATAATAATAAGTAATACTAATTGAAGAGTAAGATGTTATTAATACTAATAGGGGCTAGTAATATTATAATAGTAGTAGATAGATAAACTAATACTAATAAAGCTAAAAATATAATTATAATATTAATAGGATATAATATAACTATAAGAATATATTATAATACTTTATTAGAAGAAGGTTAGTATAATAAAAGTAAGAGAAAAAAAGGAGAAAGATGTATTATTATCTATATCATATTATTAAAGCTCATAAGAATTTACTTAAGAGTAAAAATAAGAAGAAATATAAAAATACGTTTAATATATAAAGAAGGAGTAATAAATATAGTAATAATATAGGCTAAGAATACTTATGAGGTATAGTAAGAATAATTATTTTAATATTAAACTATAGTAGAAAACCTTAGTAAAAAGATAGAAATATAGTAGCTTTTGGAACTACTTTTACTATTAATAGTAAGAATTATAAGAATAATAATATATTTATTAAATATAATTAGTATATCAATTTAACAACTAGTAAAATACTACTTAAGACTAATAGTAAAGAGGTAAGAGCCCTACTTAAACTTTCTTTTTAACTTTAGATATTTATAGTAAGATAAGTTATGATTTAATATATAAGTATAAAAGAAACTATTCTTATTATACTTAGAATAATAATTAAAATAAATAGAAATAATTATATTAGGAGGCTAATTCTTATTATTATTAGTATTAATATAGTTAATAAGTAAGCTGTTTAGATAAATAAGCTGCCTACCTAACTGTAATTATATTATATTTCTAAATAATATATATTACTTAGGAAATCAATTGAATTCAAACTAATTAAAATCTTCTTTTCTAGATATTTCTTTAGTAAATTGATATATTTATATATTATATTTAGTATTCTTATATATATTATATTATTATTAGTTTATTTCAATCTTCAGTTAGTAATTACTATTCTAATATATTTCTTCTTCAATTTGAATTATAACTTCTCTTTATAATTAAAAGTTCTCAGCTTTATTTATCATAAAACTCTCTCTTTATCTAAATTGGAGTTTTTTAGTTTTTTAGTATTAATTAAATAAATTGTTTTCTTTTTAAAAGATTCAATCTTTAGATTTTAATAGGATAATTTGATATATAAATCTATATACTTCTTTCATAAATACTTAATAGTCTTAATAATTAAAATTAGTAAGTTATTTTAATAATAAGAAATTTAATTTTTGTTGAAAGGTAGGTAGGCATACAGCCTACATCTAATAAAGAGATACCTTACATTAAAGGTATATATACTAGATATTCTTAGGAGAAGAGAAAGTAGTATAAAAGAGTGAATAATAGTTATATTTAATAAAAGAATATAATAGTTAGTTGATCTTAATATATATTAAAAGATAGTATAAAAGCCTTCTTTTATAGTATAATACTTAATTCTAGAATATTCTAATTAGTAATTATTAGAATATTTTAATATATAAACTTATATAAATAATTATATATATTAAAAGTAATTATTAATAAGTATCCTATAAAATAAGTACAATAGAATATTCTAAAGAATATTTAACTATAAGTAGAATATTACTATAAGATAAATACTTATAGTTCAATATTTCAACACCCCTTCTTTTATCTTATAATAGTAAAAGATAAATAAGTGAAAAAATAAGTAGAATAATAGTAAAAATAATTATATCCCTATAAGTATTATAAGTAATTATTCTATAGTATTTTATAAAAGAAAAGAAGTATTAAAAACAATCTATAATATTTATAATAAATATTATAATATAAAATTATAATATTAGAAAATAAGCTAAAAAATCCTAGTAAAATTACTAAGTATTTATAATACTATTTAAATTTATTAATTGAAGAAATTTAGACAATTTAAATTTAAAAAGAGGTTTAATTAAATTATTAATAGGTATTTTAGAAGTTAAGAGATATTTAACTTTTATATTATTTAATAAAACTTCTTAATAAGTGAAAAAATAATTAATAGCTATATATTTAATATATTAATAGTATTCTAAATTATAAGCTAAAGCTAAAACTTTACTATTATCAGTATAAATAATAAGAAGTTTTATAAAAGTATTTAGCTCTAAAAATAAACTTTATAACTATTTAGCTTTTCTAATAATCTCTTAAAGATTATTAAACTCAACTTTAATAATAAATAAGATTACTATAGACTATTTTTTCAATTTCTATAAAATAGAGCTATTATTTATAATAAATAAATAGCTTCTAATAGATTTTTAAGTATTATAGCAGTTAGTTCAATCCAAATTAGTATAACTTATTAAATTTATAATAAGACCCCCTCTATAAATAAGTATTAAATTAATAGTAATAAATAAATATCTAAATATATTTATAATTATTTTCAGTAGTTTTTCAATAAGTTTATATAAAAACCTAGTAATAAATATTATTAAAAAAGTTAAATTAGATCTAGTTATAACTATAGTATATATAAAGCTATCAACTAAATGCTAATACTATTATAATAAATTCTTTTTAAAACTATAATTAAACTTTTCTTCTATAAGAGATAAATTATTTAAAACCCAAGAATTAAAAGGGAATTTTAAAGACTTTATAGTAGTTAAATTATTCTTAGATAATAACTATTTAATATAATAGGCTTGAGATATCTATAGAAGTTTTTAAATTTAATTTCAAATAATACTAAGTTTTAAAAAATAAGATATCTCTCCTAAATCTTTTATATTAATAAATCTTTTTAAAAAAGATTTAAATCTAATTATAATAATTAGATTTTATTTAAAAATAATAAAGTTATCTATATAAATAATTAGATAAATAGGATTTTTAAAGCTATTATTATAATAAGTAGTCTTATCAAATTTTAAAAGTAAAAATCCAAAATCCTTAAGAATTTTCTAAATTTTCTTTTATTACTATTTAGAGCTCTATTTAAATCTATATAAAGCTTATAATAATAACAAGACCTATTTTAAATCAGAATTAAACCCTATAATATTCAGATTAGGAAATTTTTTAAAAGATTCAATAACGGATAATTAAAAGATTTTAATATAAATCTCTTCTTTTAAATCCCTTTATAAAAAGGCTTTAATTATATTAATATAATAGATCTCCTAGTTTTTAGTTATAACTATAGTTAAAAGAGCTCTAAAAGTAATTAGATTAGAACTTATAGTAAAAGTTTAAAAATAATCTATATTATATTTTTACTAAAAGCTTTTAATTATTAAATAAACCTTATATTTATTAATAGTTTTATTTAGATTAGATTTATACTTAAAAATTTATCTTATAGTTATAGGTTTCTTTATAAGATTTTTATTTAAAAACTATTTAGTAGGAATAGCTTTAAAAACTCTTTGATTAATTAGTTAGTTAATCTTAATATAGATAGCCTTAAGCTAATTATCTCTTTTAATACTATTTAAAGCCTATTTTAATATCTGAAGCTTTAAATAAATAGTAAAAGTATAGAATATAGAAGATTTTATAAGAAGTAAGGTTTCTATAATTACTATAGTAAACTCTAAATTATTAATATTAAAGTTTGAAATAGTAAGAAGTACTTCTTTTATTATAATATTAACAAATTTAAAATAAATTATAAAAACTAACTTAGATTTATAAGGTTTAATTAATATGAAAATAAGAGTAATTTTAGAAGTATTCTTATAAAATATAAAAAAGGCTTCTTCTATAAAAATAGTAAATTTATTACTATTTTTATATTTTTCAGAAGGATAATATATTAAAACTTTAGTGTTTATAAGCTTTAAAACTTATAAATTAAACTTATTATTTCTTTTAGAGAAGAAATAATTAAGTACAACCTATAAGGGGATAATTAAAAATCTTATTATAATAGTTAAATCAATTAATTTAATAACTATAAATATAATAGTATTTTAAATATAGAGGGGTAGCCCTTCTAAAAGTAAAATAATATAGGTTTTTTCAACTAAAACTTTATTAATATGCTTTATAATACTATTTTATTTAGAGGTATAGAATACTGAAGCCTTTATAATAATACCCCTTTCTTTTATATAACTTTCTAAAAGTTTAGAATTAAATTCTTAGCTATTATTAAAATATAAAGCTTTAAAATAATATTCTAATTGAATCTTATAATACTCTAGTTAAATTATAATATAGCTAAAAATATCGTCTTTTTAGCTATAAAATCTATAGTTCTATAGGAAGTATAGTTATCAGTATAGAGAATAGTATAATTATTCCCAGTATTACTAATAAAGCTTATTTTTATTAAATTAATATAGATTTGATAAAGTAGTTCTATAGTTTTATTATAACTAACTTTTAATTATTATCTAATCATCTTACTTTTAGTATAATTAAAACACTATAAATTAGTTTCTTTTAGCTAATTTATAAATATTCCTTCCATAATTTTAACTATTTTAATTAAAAAGGGATAATTAGAATATTCTAAGTAATAATACTATTTTATAGTAATAGTTAAAACTTCTATATTTATAGGAATACTATCAACTATAAAAACCTCGAAATCTATTATAAAACCTTCTATAAATTAAAAAACATTCTATAATTTAATAAATAAATCAATTGAATTTTCAGAAGGCTTTATATTACAGTTAGTAGATATTATAAATCTTATTAAATTTTAATTAGAATTGTTTATAAATTTAACTGATTTTAATACTAATATAATACTTATACCATATTTTTAGAAAATTTCCCTCTATATTTTCCAAAAAGGTTAAGAACTATAGTAGCCTTTAGTAGGTAAAAGCTTTATAGTCTTTTCAGCTATAAATAAATAAAACCCACACTATAAATTCAGAACTATAAATAATTTGTTTTTAGTATTATATAAAATATTATCCCTAATATAATTATCCTTATTATAATATAATACTCTAGAAAAAATATTAATAGGAAATTCTAAAATATAAAGAATATTAACTAATTTTATAGTATTTATAGAACCCCTATAGTAAATAAGTAGTTCTATAATATTTATACTAGAGGGATTTATAGAACCCCCACTTATAAATACAAGAGCTAGGTTCTATAAAGTATCTATTTCAATAAAACATTAAAGGTTATTAGCTATATAAACAGTAGAACCTATATTATAAAGCTAATAGTTCTTATTAAGTTAAAATACTATAGATTTAAAGATTTCTTTAATACCTAATATTAAGTTTTCCTAATAATTAATACTTAAAGGTATTATAAAAACTTTATTGATAGAACCTTTAGGCTCTATTTTAATTATAATAACTAAAGATATAGAAATTACAAAAGCCTTAGGAGTAGGCTTTTATTAACCTTTAGGAGGCTTTAAATCTTTTGAATAATCCTTTTAGTAGGATTTATTTTATTTAATGCTTTTTTAGTATTATAAATAGGGCTTTTGAATTTATTTTTAGATTTTTTAGCTTTTTTAAAAGGGTTAAATATAGTAAACCTTCTAAAGGGCTTTTTAATAAAGCTATTCTATATAGGGGTATTAATTCCCCTATAGTTTTCATTTAAAATATTAACTATAAGAGCTTAAAGGATAGGGGGCTCTTTTAGCTTTAAATTAAACCTTTAACGCTCTAACTATATAGGGAAAGAGCATTATAAAGTTATTATAAAAATAATTATTTAATCACTATTATCTATATTAATATTTAAAGTAGCTAACTTAGATAAATAATCCTTAAAAATACTAATAAATTTAGTAAGGGAGCTATAATTTTCAAATTTTATAATATAAAATTCAAGATATAGCTATTAATAAAGAATAAAACTAACTTCTTTATAATTAGCCTTTAAAATAATTATAGCTATATAAAAATCTTAAGAATTAAAAATAAGGTTTAAAGGCTTTATTATAATATTTTGCTAAATAAATAATAGAATTTAAACTTTTTGTGATTCTGATATAGCCTTATAGGCCTCCTTATTTTTGAAAAATTTTAATAAATTTAGAAGTTTGAAATAAAACTTTAGGAAGTAAAACTAAATAGATTAATTTTTAGCTCTTATAAGCTTTTGTTTTTTTAGGTATTAAACAGCCTGTAATAGTTTTAATAGTATTAGCTATAGCTATAAATATAGTAAAGTAAATAGTTAAAAAGCTTTAGAAATAGCTAAGAATTTAACTAAGAATAAACTTAAATACTACTTAATAGTTAAGTAGTAAAATATTAATATAGAAAATTAGTTAAAAAGCCTAAATATTATTTAATAGCTAAGTAGTATTACTAATATAATAAATCGGATTTTTAAAAACTAAAAATACTATTAAATAATAATAATAATATTAATATAATAAATTAATAATGAGATTTTTAAAAAGGTTAATTTTTGTTTGATTTAAATAAGCTGAATATATTAAATAAGTACCCTATAAAAGAAGTAGGATAAAATTAAAATAATAACTCTAGAATTACTTAGAAATCAAAAAGAGGAGGTTTAAATAAGTAAATATATACAATATCCTTATATCGAATATTATATTAACTAATAAAAATAGTCGAATTCTTTTGAAATATATTAAATAATTCAATTAATATGTTTTATTAAATTTAATAAAATAAGCTTTAAATTCTAATAGAAGAATATAAGAAATAAAACTCTAAACTTATAACCTATTGAAAGATAGATAAATATATAGCTTATGTCTAATAAAAAGATATTTTATATTAGAGGTATATATACTAGATATTCTTAAGAGAAGAGAAAGTAATATAAAAGAGTGAATAATAGTTATATTTAGTAAAAGAATATAATAATTCATTAATTTCAATATATATTAAAAGATAGTATAAAAGCTTTCTTTTATAATATAATACTTAATTCTAAAATATTCTAATTAGTAATTATTAGAACATTCTAATATATAGGTTTGTATAAGTAATTATATATATTAAAGGTAATTACTAATAAGTACCCTATAAAATAAGTATAGTAGAATATTCTAGAGAATATTCAACTGTAAGTAGAGTACTACTATAGGGTAAATATTTATAGTATAATATTTCAACAATTGTTAATAAGTTTAAATTAAAAAGATACTTCTATTAAATTATTTAATATTTAAGAAGTTTATATAAGAAGTATTATTAAGAAGAACTTTAGAAATATTAAAATATATTATTATAAGCTATACCTAATTAATAGGTTTAAACTATACCTATATAGCTATTTCATACTTAAGTATAGTTAGATAATAAGTAGTTAACTTATTATTATATACCTTTTAATAGTAGCTCAATTGGTAGTACTATTTATATACATGCATACGCATATAGATACTAAAAACCGAGCTGCTATTAGCTATAATACTACGCCTTATAGTTAGAACCAGCCCTTTATATATAATAAGTTACCCCTATAGTTTAGGGTTCGATCTATAGTATATATAGCAATTTATATTTAGATATTCCCTAGCTAACAGTAGTATACTAGAAGTATATTACTTAAACGCAAGCTTAAGAAGCCCCTATTATAAAGCTATAACTAGTAGGTAGTATAGTATAACAAGAGCAGAAGAGGGAAGTATATATTATAAGCTATACTTAATTAATAAGTTCAAGCTATATTTATATAGCTATCCCCTACTTAAGTATAGCTAGGTAATAAGTAGTTAACTTATTATTATATACTTTTTAATAATAGCTCAATTAATAGTACTATTTATATATATATATATATATATATAAGTACTAAAGGCCGAGCTACTATAAGCTATAGTACTATACCCTATAGTTAGAGCTAGCTTTTTATATATATAGCTTTATATTAAATTTTAAAAGTATATTTTTTGTTATGGGTTATACCTAGCTAGTTAACTCTAGCTCTACCCGAGTCCTAATAACTATACCTAAGAAGTCAGGTACTAGTAGGCTACTAGTAGGCCCCTAGTACTACTTTTAAGTAGACTTTTTACGCCT
>RYZW01001853.1:0-10657 GCA_004367215.1 Colletotrichum trifolii | reverse complement strand
TCTAAATAATAGAACTTATTTTTACTAATAGTAGTATTAAGTTTTTATCTACTCTTTCTATTATTCGTAAATATATTTATTATTATCCTAGTAATATATCGACACTTTTGATCTAGTAGTATTTATTTATCAGGAATAGTTTTTCAAGATTCACTATAATCCCCTATTAGATTTCGCTATATACTTAGTAAGTATTATCTATTCTCTTCTATATATACTTTATTATTATCTTATTTTCGTTTATATAATACTTATTCCTAGATATTTTTTTATATTTACTATTTAGCTCACTATTACTTCTCTTCTCTATATACCTTTTCTTTTTATTATTCCTCTCTTTTTTTCATTATTATTATACTATATATTCTACAAAGATATCACAGATCATATCTATTACTACTATACTTTACGCTTTTATTTATAATACAGATAATATTACTAATGAAAGCTTTCTTCAGCTTTAGCCTAATAACTATTTACTTTACTTTAGCTATCTTTCTTCACTTTACTTTAATACTAAGAAATTACTCTATATTATTAGTAATTACTCAATAAAGTATATTTTTTATAAGAAGAATAAATAAAAGTATTATAGAGTAAGTTATTCTTTTACTATCTTTTTACTATTTATTATTAATATTTTATATTTTAGGTTTTATTTAAGTTATCTAGTACTACTTAGGTAATATAGAACTAAACTATAATTTATTACTATATATTTAAATAATAAGAAATAATTTTTAAATATAAAAGTAAATTGTTCTATATATTTACTAAGTTATTAGTAAAGTAATATAAAGTTAGCGAAATTATTTAGAATTTTCTTAAAGGGGTAATAAAAAAAAACTAGTTATAGATTAATTTTTCTTATAAGAAATATTTTTTATCTATAAATATTTATATTTTATATATATTTTTATTATAAGTTACTAGAAGTTTATTATGTTATTATTACTAATTAATTGAATAGATTAATATTTTAGAAGATAAAGTTAAGGTGTTTTACAATTTATCTGCTATATAGTTTACTTATTTTTAAAACAATAGTTTTACCTATACTTTAGAAGAAATATTACTTTAGTTTCTTAATAATCCTTATTAGGTTTTAGTCTTTAAAGGTATTAAAATTTATCCTATTACTATACTTCCTCGTTTTAGTGATAATTTTTACTACTATATTACTGAATATTTAAAGTATAATATATTTTTATACCCCGTTACTATTACTAGTAGTTACTTTATTCCTTATAATTCTAATATTACTATACTTTATTAGGTTTATACTTCATATATATTATACTTTTCTAAAAATAGTAGTAAAGGTAATAATAATAATAATAATAAGAATAAAGAATTTAAAGTTATAGAGACTTCTTTATAGGTTTTTTATTTTATTACTAGTAATACTAACTTATATATACTTATTAATTATATTCTATCCTCTGAAATTTATTTAGTAAATTCTTAGTATTATTTTTCTTTTAATAATAAAGATAAGGAAGAAGAGGATAAAGATAAGGAAGATAAAGAAGTAGAAGATAAGGAATTCCTTACTAAAAAATGTAGAATTTATAGTAATTTTATATTTATTCCTATTATTTCTATATCTTCTTGCTATTAGCTTGTTATTTATAAGTTTACTTTTCCCTGAAAAGTTATACTAATTAAAAAAGTTACTTTTATGAGAAAAACTTCTATTACTAAGAAAGCTACTTAGTAAACTATTATATTTATAGTATTTATTATAATACTAGTATTTGTCTTTATTATACTAATAGTATTAGTTATCCTTATTATCCCTATGAAAAGGGTTAGGGATACTTTTATAAGAATATACCTAAACTTTAAATATAATAATTATTTCTATTATATATATTTTTTACTAAATTATTACTAAGATATACTAGTATATTTAATTTAGGGATATATTTTTTAGACTAGTATTTATATTATTTAAGTAATTAATAGAATTATTTCTTCCCCTTTTTTAGGATATAGTTATTAAGTTATTAGTATTAATATTAGTTTAATTATCTTATTTTTCATAATACTTAATTATCTATTTTTTGAATTTCTAAATAGTTTCCTATATATTACTTAGGTTAGTTATAATCTCTTATATATTATATTCTATAAGTTATTTAGTTTATTTAATAAGGAAATATCTATTATCTCTTTCTTTTTATTTTACTATAATGTCCTCTATTTCTTATTCTATAAAGTTATTTTCTAACTTAAGAAAGATAATTTAGCTATTAGTAGATTTTCGTTATTTTATCTATAGCTCTAGTAAAAAGATAGGGAATATATTATATATCTAGTAGTACTATTTTAGTAGATATATTTTATATACTTATTCCCCTATTTCTTTAATAATTAAGATTTTAATATACTTTAGTACTAATTTCTTATATTTAAGCCTGAAGTTTTTTATCAAAAGTTTAATAACTATTCTCTAATTATATACTTATAATTAATATCTTAAGTTATATACTTTCACCTAACTTTTAACTACTATTTACTAATATTCTACTATTTAGTAATATATTTAACTAATATAAATAACTTACTTTATAATACCTTATACTATTAAGTCTTTCTTAGCTATATATTTAACTATTCTTAAATAAAACCTATATAGCTTTTCTATTAACGAATACTTAATAATACTATATTTACTATTATCATATATAAATATAATTTCCCTAAGCTATACTACTTAGATAGTAAGTAAACTACTAGTAAATATTCTAAGATAATATTTTAATATCTAGTATATTTATTCTATTTAACTATTTATCTATAAGTAGTATACTATTAATAGTTATTATCTAATTAGTTATTCTATTATAAATTCTTCCTAAAATTAGCTAGTAAAGAGTTTGTTTCTATTACTAATAATATTTTTTAAAATACTAAATTAATATTCTACTTCTTTATAGAATATTACTACTAGCTTTATAGCTATTATTTATTTTATTATTAAAATGAATATTATAAACTTTATATATTTATTTATAATTACTAGGATAATATTATATATATTACTATTTCTATATATATTCTCTAGTAATCCTATAGTAAAATCTATACTAATTTCTTAAAATAATTTTACTAGAATAAGTAGAAACTATAATTAGTTATATAGTTTATACTTTAGTATTTTAATTCCTTAGTAGATTTAATATAATATTATATAGTTTTATATATCTATAACTATATTATTTTAATAGAAGTTCTATTTTATAAAATTATAAGTCTTATTAGTATTTATATAATTTACTCTACTTTTATTATAGTATGGGTAAATAATTTTATATTTTAGAGATTCTATATTAAATATTACTTGTTTTCTTTAGAAGAAAAGTATCCCTTCTATATTTACTAAATACCTTTTTTATTTACTAGTTATTCTTTAAGTTTTTTTTATATATACTTAATAATCTTTATTATAGGTTTATAGTCTTTTAATAATTTATTTAATATCCTTAGAATTACTTATTAAATATACTATTTTATCTTTTATAAAACCCCTTATTACTAAATATAAGATATATTATATTAGAATAATAATCCTAACCTTTTATAAGTTCTTTTTACTTACTAGTACTTACTAGGTATTCCCCGTTTTCCTATATATATCTTTACTATAGGTAATTATAGTTATAACTATTACTATTTTTCTAGTATTTTTAGTAAGGTAATACTTTAAGGAAATTAAGTAGCTTCTACTTCTAGGTCTAGTTTTTATACTAAAGTATTTTTCCTATATTTATATTATTTAAGTAAAGGTTTTTATTAATTCTAAGTTTTTTTTAGTTTTAGTGATTTTTTAGTAGGTATCTGCTAGTAATAGTTTAGTAAGTTATAACTTGTCTATAAGAATTAGTAATATATTATAGTATTCTATTTTTCTTTTTATATAATCTAGCTATCTAGATAGTTTATTTATTAGATTAGGAATTTCAGTTTAGTATTCTAGATTAAAATTAAATATTAAGAATTTATAAATCTAATAAGTAAGTTTTCCCTAAAAGTCCTATATTAGTACTATTATAATACTTATTAAAACTTAATAGTTTATTAGGATTATAAATTTCTTTAAAAATCTTATTAAGTAATATTCCTAGTAATTAAGGTTCTTAATAATAACTAATAGCTCTTATTAGTATATTCTTTATTTCTATTTTATTTTACTAAGTTTTTTTAAATAGTAAATAACTAGTTACTACTAGCTTTCTATTTTTTATAATAGGATACCTAAAATTATTTACTATAATATATCTATCTCTATCCTAGTCTTTTTAATAAGGTCTTAATACTAGAAAATAGTTACTAAATAAAAAGTATTTTATAGTACTAAGAATATAGATTTCATATCTTCTAATTATAAGAAAACTTTTTTTTCTATCCCCTTCTTAAAGAATATTATAAATAGTACTATTACTTCTAAGTAATTAGTAATAAATTTATAGTAGAAATTATAGAAACCTAAGAATATTTAAAGTTCTTTAAATATTTCTAGTAGTTTCTATTTAGTAATAGTTTAGACTTTTACTAGGTCTATCTTAATATTTTCCTGAGTAATTATATATTTTAGGAAATTTATCTCTTCTATATAAAATTTATATTTAGAAAACTTAGTAAAAAGATATATTTTATATAACCTAGCGAGTATTTATAATAGTATTTTAGTATAGTTTTTTCTAGTATTTATTATATATTATATAATATTATCTATATATATTATATAGTATATATTAATTAAACTAGTAAGTATACAGTTAAGATATACTTAAAAAGTTACTAGTATATTAGTAAGACTAAATAGTATTACTATATATTTATAGTAGTTATACTATATCCTAAATACTATTTTCTAGTAATTTTCTAGTTTAATCCTAATATAGTAATAAGTACTTTTAAGGTTGATTTTCGAAATCTATATTATTCTTTGAAGTTTATCTAGAAACTTACTAATAAGTAGTAATAAGTATTAATTCTTAATTATAATCTTATTAAAACTTCTATAGTTAATATATAATTATAAAGAACTATTTTTCTTTAGAATAAAAAAGATTAGTATATTTACTTTATTTATAAATAGCTATATATATCTATTTACTAGGTTTTCTATAATATATATTTTTAACTTTTCTAGTTACTACTTATTTAGTATTTATATAAGTCTATAGGTTAGCTTTTTGCTTAGTTCTAGTTTAATAGTATGTTTAGTATTTTCGAGGATTAGGACTAATTTTACTATAACTTCGTCGAATACTCCCCGTTTACTTATAAGCTCCCTAAGGATATTTATAGTTATAATAACTTTATCTATTTCCCTCAAAACTTCTATATAAGTTTTAAGGTTATTATTTACTTTGCTAATATATAGTATATAAGTAGTCCTGTTATTCTCAATAATTTCTTAAGTAAATATTTCTAGTTTAGTAATAGATATCTATTTATAATACTAGGTATTTATCTAGGTATTTATTATAATATTTTTTTAACTTATAGAGTTTTGTTTTAATAAGAGGTTTATATATTTTTCTAGCTAGTAGGTATTAGTGAATAGTTAGTATAATTTCCGTAATTATTTATTTAAGTTTATAAAAAAGAATATTAACTAGTAATATTTTTCTGGTTTTAATACTAAACTATTAAATCTTTTTAAAGTATGTATAGTTATTTTAGCTAAGACTAGTCTTAGTAATATTACTAGCTATTTGCTAATAAGGTTTATTTGTAAGTATAAATCTATATTTATTACTACCTCTTTTTTTTAGTATTTTAGAGAATAATTACTAAGCTTTTAGCTATTTTCCCTATAAGGATTGATTTTTTAGCTAGTATAGGGATTATTAGTTCTATCTCTATACTTATTTATTTCCCTGGATTTTTTTGATATAGGAGCTAGTATTAATAGTTTAGACTAAGGTATAAGGGTTTATAATGTTTTGTTCTTAGCTAGTTATTAGTATTAAGTTTATATTTAGTTTAGATTTATAGTTTATAGCTTTATACCCTATTTTACTATATAAGAAATATATTTCTGTAATCTATAGTATAGCTAATATATATGTATTTCTCTGACTTAGGGTAAGTATAGTATTACCTAACTTGTTAGTATTTTATTACTATCTACTTAGTATTAATAGGGTTAATAGACCTATTTAGCTTATTATTTTTAAGGGTAGTAGTAGCTAGAATAGTTATAAATTTATGTAAATTTGTTTATACCCCCTATTTCGTATTAGTTTACTAGTATAGTACTATTAGAATTCTTATAGTTTTTTAGCCTCTATTATAATATCTCTAGTTTTTAAGATAAAGATATTAAGTTTCTCTATCTCTTTTTTTAAGTTAGGGTATAGGTAGTAGAAGTAGATAAAAACTTCTTTTTTATTCTAATTAAATTTAAATCTAGGTATACTTAGGTTTTAATATAGTATTAACTATTTAGTATAATACTATATAAGTAATTAGTATTCTCTTTATTATACTTTTTTAAGTTGTTACTTATATAGTTTTCTTATATTTCTAAGTTAATATATTATTAGTAAATAAATATAATAAAATTAGTTTAGGTGGGGTTTATCTTCTAGGCTAGCTTTATAGTTTTTCTATTCTATTTAGAGTTAGGGTACTAGTTTTATCAGTATTTACTAGATCTATTAGTTAACTATACTACTTAGTTAGATCTGGTAGCTATCTTTAATAGTAGTAATTTAGTTATTAATTTATTTAATTATAAATGTTTCTTCTATTATTTTATAGTTATATAAAAGTAAGTTTTCTTAATCTTTAGGTAGTTTAGGTATTACTAAATCTTTAGCTAGTTATTAGATAAAAGCTAAAGTTTACTCTTTATAGGCTTTTTACTATTTTTATATCTGTTTTTAGTATATTATTATCTAGGACTATATAGTTTTGAGTATTTAGCTTATAATATTTATTAGATCTAGCCTAGGTAAGAATAGTAGCTATGATAATACTTAGGATTACTTATTAAATCTAGGTATTAGTTATTAAAAACTTAGTAATTATTTAACTTTTTAGTGTATAGTAGAAGTTGTTCTATTTTTTCTTCTTATATTAAGAAGTAAGTATTCTCTCCTATAGGATATATCTTATATAATATTTTCTAATAATTACTTTTTCTCGATATTTTTAATATACTATTAGTAAGGGTTTGTATTAATACTAAGTTTTAAATTATTTTAAGTAGTATATAGGAGGTATTTCTCCTCAGGGTTATTTTCCCCTAGGGTAATTATCCTATTATTATTATTATTTTACTTACTTAATCCCTAGTAATAGTATAATATAATAGTAGTAGTCTTGCTATATACCTCTACTAAGTTAAGTATTAATTATTAAAGTTTATTAAGGCTTGTATTAGGTTTACGCCTATAGAATAGCTATTCTTTATAATACTAGTTATTACCCGATATCCTTACTTATATTAGTTACTTAAAAAATTAAATAGAAGTAATAGAATTAGAAGAGTATAGTTAAAGGTTTTAACTAGGAAAAGTGAAGATATATAAGTAAAGTCTATATTACTATATAGACTATTGTTTGAAGGATCTAAGTTGTAATTTTTTAAACTGAAAACTCTTCTAGTATTTAGCTAGCTATTTACTAGGTATATTATATAGTTTATTTATTATATTTTTATATTAGTATTAGTAAAATAGTAGAAGACTTTTTATATTTAAGTTTTATAGTTTTTCTTTAATTTAGTAGTATAAATTAAGATATTATTAATATTTATAGGAAAGGCTAATAGCTCGTTCTCTACTGCGATTATTAGTAGATATATTACCCCTTGAAGTATAACTTCAGCCCTCCTACCCCCCCTACTAACTGCTATAGCTAGCCCCTAGTTAATCCGGGGTTAAACCCCTCACGGCTATAGCAGCTAGCATACCTGCCCCGCATTAACCTTTTTAACAATAAATAACTAATAACTCCTTCTATAATAACCTTATACTTTCACGCTTTTATACCCTCATAACCACGCATAATTCAAATATCTCAAAATATTCAATTACTGCTAACTATAAGTACTCTATTTAAACGTTTATTATAACCTTAATATCCGCAACCTTAATATCCCTATTATAGACTAAGCTTTACTTACCCCTAAGATAAGACTGTATACTACTAACACAAAAGTTCTCTACTACTAATATAAACTAACTTATAATTTCTATATAAGTATAATATAACTTAGCCTACTCTTATTAGTAAATGATTTTAATATATTAATTAAGTATAGCTAATATACGAATAATACTTATATAGATACGGATACTTCTAGTATAACTAGATAGCTTTTAAAACCTTTATAATTATAGTATTATAATACTCTAAAGTATCTAGTAACTAATATTACAATAAGGTATTAATATTAAAGTATTATCTAATTAATACCTAGTTACTCATATTATTAGCTTAGTATAGTAGCTTATAGGATAGCTAGATAATTTTCTTTTAAATATCTATAAATTACCTTTTAATTATAGTATTTAAAATGATTTTATTAAAACCTAGTCTAATATACTAATAGTTTTAGTTATAATAGTTATAGCTAGATATCTCTATATTTATTTTATAGTTATCTTTTTATAGGTAGTTATATAGATTTCGAGGAGATTTCAATTCTATTATAAAGGTTATAGAAGAGTAATAGATCACGGAATACCTAGCTTTTATATCTCGAAGTAAACGCTCTATTTTATTCTATTTTTAAGAGGTTTAAAAAGGTTCTTAACCCTATAACCTTAGAAGTTACTTTTAGCTATATATATTAAACTTTAGCTAGTCTTGATAAAACTTTCCCCGACTATTACTATAAGGTCTTCTATTACTATAGGGTTAAATATTAAAACTGGGCGTATAATTATCCACAATAATAGGTAATTTCATTACTATTTTAACTAGTTATGAGCTAGTATTAGCATAAATACTATTATTAGGTAAAATTTATAGATAAATCTATATATAGGGTAAAGAGCTTAGATACCATTCCAGGTATAGAGTAAAAGTAACTAAATTATTAATATTTATTATAATAAAGGTATCTAGGAAATTATATAATATTTTATTAATATACTACTAGAATATTACTAAAGCCTTAGTAAGTTTAAAGGGGTAAATAATTTACTTAAAAAAAACTATACTAAGTATAAAATACTATCTTCTCTTAATTTTTATCTTTAATCTATATTTTATAGAAAATTATAATAATATTAAGTTTTATAAACTAGTAAGTACTAGTAATTTTCTAGAAGGTTTCTAATATAAAAAGTAGTAAGTATCTATCTTTCTTTATAATTATATTTAAAACTCTATAGTTTATATAGAACTTAATACTTCTACTAGGTTTCTTAATAAAGAAGATAGGTGTTTTAGTAGCTAATTTATTAGCTTTAATAAACCTTTTATCGA
Organism: Colletotrichum trifolii; assembly: GCA_004367215.1. NCBI lineage: Eukaryota > Fungi > Ascomycota > Sordariomycetes > Glomerellales > Glomerellaceae > Colletotrichum > Colletotrichum trifolii. Next base: position 1,198 of record RYZW01001853.1, on the reverse strand, counting down.
AGAGATCTTCTAGTATTTTCTTAAGTACTAGTAACTCCTATTATAATATACTATAAAGGGGGTTTTAGGGTAAAAGGGGATTATTCTTATTTTTATTAGGTATTAATAGGATTACGTAATCTAGTAATCCTTTACTAGTAAGTATTTAGTAAGTTTTCTCTAAGTTAAATAAGTCTAGGAACTTTTCTAGTATATTTGCTAGGATATATTTCCTCGGATTAACTAAAGTTTTTAGTACTAGAGTTTTCTCGATATCTTTAAAGCTAATAGATATTACCTAGTAAGCTTCTAGTATTAAGTTTCGTATTTTAGTAATTTTCTAATATATAATTAAAAAAGAATTCATATTTAAAAGGTATATTAATTAAATTTCCTAAATCCTAGTAAGTTCTTCTTAGTATTCTAGGTATAGTATAACCCTTTTTTTACTATACTTTATCTACTAAATACTAGTATTATATATAATATAGTTATTTTCTATCTAGGGTTACTTAAAGTATAACTTTAATAATAGTTTTTTCATAATATAAATATAGATTTCTTATATATATTTTCTTATTTCTAAGGATAATTTAATAACCCCTAAAATATTACTAAGTAATAATCTATTTTTAATATAAATTTTTATTTTCTTTTTTTATTATATTAATAAATAATAAGTATAACTTTTTATAAAAGATATATTAATAATAGTATAAGTATTATAACTAGTATTTACTAGGATACTAATAGTATAGTTTTTATTAATTCTTATTTAAATAGTAGTTAACTACTTACTATTTTCCTATTTTTACTATTTCTTNTTTATAAGCTCTAATACCTAATTTTATATTAGAGTTATTCTTTTCCTATATCCTCTTCCTTACTAGGGGGAGAACTAGTATTATCTTCTAAGTTTTTCGGCTTCTAGGGTTCTATTTTAGTAACTTTTAGTCCTTTCTTTTTCTTCTTCGCTATACTAGTATTAGTATAGTTCTTAGTAATATAGCTTTTTTTATAGTAACTATAGTATTTATATATATCTCTCTATAATAAAGAAGCTTTTTAGTAGAACTTATAGAACTAGAAGACCTATAGTAGTAGTATTACTTATATATAGCTTTAATTATTATTATATCTCTATCCTAATCCTTTAATATAGGGGGATAGGTAACTAAGGCTTACTAGGTTAGTATCATTTTTATATACTCTATCTTCT
>RYZW01001852.1:3803-16658 GCA_004367215.1 Colletotrichum trifolii | reverse complement strand
TCTATATTAATATTATCTTGGAAGTTTTACTTTTCGACAAAACTAAGATCTAATATATAGGACTAGACTATATTTTTAGGTTTAGCTTAATTGAGCGTTTTATTATTATAAAATAGTTATTTAGAAAGTATAATTTAATTTTCCTTGAATATAAACCTATTTTAAACTATCTTATAGTCCGTTTAAGTGTTTCTGGTATTATCTCGGAATTGCTAAGTATTCTATTCTCTTAATTATACCCCAAAATAGCTTTCCCTAAGCTAAGGTTTGATAATACTTATATATAGTATTTTTAGGTAGGGTATCTAGGATAGATTACTCTTAAATATTTAGTTTTTAATATTTAAGAAGTAAAGATTATAGGATTAAGGTAATTGGATTACTTATACTATGTAATAGCCTATTCTTAATAGGTTATCTCTAGATGAACTTTAGAGTTATGTTTAGTTTACTTATTTTATCGTATTACTTAGGATCTATTCGATTTCTCTATAGTATATATAGGTGACTCCTAAGTTCTTATTATTAAAGATGAGTTTTTAAACCTTCTCTTTTTATTCGTACTATTTAATAAAACTTATAACTTAGTTTTTTGAGTATTATTAATGTTTGAGGGATAGGTAAAGAAATAGAGAAGTTTTTCTATTTATAAGATTTGATAAGATATTAAGAGAGTAGTAATAGTAATTAATGGAGAAACTAGTTACTAGAAATAGGTAATAGAGTAAGGGATTAATCTTAAACTATTTCTTTTTTATACTAAAAAGCTAGTTAGAGTAAATAAATATACTAGAAAAGAACTGATTACTTGAGGTATAAAAATACGAGAAGTTATAGGACTACTATTTGAATTATAGGTAGAGTTGATTTAAGTAGTAGTTATATTATATAATATATCTCTAAATGTTTAAAATAACTAGAAATTACTATATAAGGTTAAAGAAACCTAGTATAAGTAGTATTTTTGTTAGTAGGTACTAGAGTATACTCTAAGCCTTTATTAAGACTTATGATTTTACTAGGGATAGATTTATATTTATAGTTATTAAGTATACTTGTTTAAGAAATATTATGAATAAAGTATTTTGAAAAGGTTATTCAAGGTTAAACTAAAGGGATATATTAGATATTTAGTAAGCTATATTCTAAATACCTATAACTTATATAGGATCTAGATCTTTACGTTTTAGAGGATTATTATTACCCGAAATATTAAATTCGATGAGATAAGATTTTATTTAAGGTAGGATTTATATAAAGTACTTATAAAAGAGGTTATAAAACTACTAGTTAAGTTAATTATTAAAGAGGAGGAAGATTTTATTCTTAAGATACTTAGAGATTTTAGAGTAGTAAGAATACTTAGTAAGGGGATTTCTTTTCTACTAGTTATCCTATTAGTATTAGAAATAGCTTAAAATATTAAGTTAAGCCTAGAGTTAGTCTCTAAGACTAGTAAGAGAGGTTTAATAATACCTAAACTAATACTTAAACTAATAAAGCTAGTCTAGGTTTCTAATTAGGAATAACTAGATATAATAACCCTAGGCGAAAATTAGAGTTTAGGAAGTATACTAATAGCTAGAGAACTAGATAGTATATTTAAAGTAAGGGATCTAGCTAGCTAAGAAGGGATACTTATTTTAACTAAGAATAGAGGTAACTATCTTGGGACTCTAGTTTAGCTAACTCGGGGTAGATTAAGGTATAACTCTAGACTTTAACTAACTAGGTTAGGATCTTTAATTACCTAGGAAATAAGCTAATAATATAGGAATAAGTAATAGTATTAGTTAGAGCTAGAGATTACTATTAGTAACTATATAGTACTCTTAAAAGAATATAATAGTAATATTTTATACTTTATAAAATATAAATAGGATAGTTTTACTAATACTTATTTACCTAATTAGTAATAGGGGCTAGATAAAACTAGTCTTAATTTCTTAATAGTTTTCCTTATTATTTGAAATATNCTTGATAGTTTTACTTATTATTTAAAATATAGTATTAAAAAAGAAAGATCTTTCTACTAAAATTTAAATATATCTTAATTAACGAGTTATACTACTAAAAACTTAGAAAGATATTACTAACCTATTAGAACTACTATAAAAATTCTTTATGAAAATAATAAGAACTAAAATTATAAAAGAAACATTTAACGAGAAATAGATTACTAGGATACTAGATCTAAACCTTTTCTTCTTAAATAAGTTTTGACTTATAAAATAGATATAAATAGCTTTCTAGAATAGTATAAAGCGAGGATTTATATATATAAAAATATATAACTAGTTAATCTATTATAAATTATATATATAGTAATACTAGCTACCCGAACTTTTCAGGTAACTATAATAATTATAATATAGTTTAACCTCGAGGTCTACTAGTTTAATATTATTAATATATTTCTAAATACTATAAAGGATCCTAATAGACTTCCAATAATAACTAAACTACTTAATAGGTTTAAAGTTATAAAATATTATTTGGTTACTTTTGCTTTGTACTTAGAATAGTATCTAAGCTCTTTACCCTATATATAGATTTACTATAAATTTTACCTAATAATAGTATTTATACTAATACTAGCTCGCAACTAGTTAAAATGGTAATGAAATTACCTATTATCGTAGACAATTATACCCNTACCCCTAGTTCTAATATTTAACTTTATAGTAGTAGAAGACTTTATAGTAATAGTTTATACCGGGAAAGCTTTATCAAGACTAGGGTTTAATATATATAGCTGAAAGTAATTACTAAGGTTATAAAGTTAAGAACTTTTATAAACTTCTTAAAAATAGAATAAAATAGAGTACTTGTAAGAGCTAGGTATTCTATAATCTATTATTTTTCTGTGTCTAAACCGTTTTTAGTAAAGTCTAGCGGCTAGAGTAGTAGTATACTATACTTTTATAATAGAACTAAAATCTCCTTGAAATCTATATAGCTACCTATAAAAAAAGAAGTATAGAATAAGTANAACTAAGTATTAATTAGATAATACTTTAATATTAATACTTTACTATAATATTAGTTACTAGATATTTTAGAATATTATAATACTATAATTATAGAAGTTTCAAGAACTATTTAGCTATATTAGAAATATGTATATATATAAGTATTATTTATATATTAGCTATATTTAACTAATATATTAAAATTGTTTATTAATAAGAGTAAGCTAAGTCTTATTATACTTATATAGAGACTATAAGTTAACTTGTATTAGTAGTAGAGAACTTTTATATTAGTAGTATAAAGTTTTGTTTTAGGGGTAAGTAAGGTTTAGTTTAGGGGATATTAAAGTTGTAGATATTAAAGTTATAATGAATATTTAAATAGAATGCTTGTAGTTAGTAGTAATTAAATATCTCGAGATATTTGAAATATATATAGTTGTGAGAATATAAAGGTATAAGGGTATAAGGTTATTATAGAAGGAGTTGTTGGTTATTTATTATTGAAAAGGTTAATATAGGGTAGGTATACTAGCTACTATAGTTGTGAGGGGTTTGGCCCCGGATTAACTAGGAGCTAGTTATAGTAGTTAGTAGGGGGAGTAGGAGGGCTGAAGTTATATTTTAGGGAGTAATATATCTACTAATAGTCGTATTAGAGAGCGAGCTATCGGCTTTTCCTAAGATCTTTTAAACTTAATAAAAAAATAAATTCAATTTAATATAGTTTAGCTAATTTTCTTATAATTAGACAAAATAAGAGAATTATTAAGAATATTCTTCATGTTCTAAAAATAAAGAATATATTTAATTTAATATTAGGTAATATTACTTATATTAAAAACTTCTATACTAATATTATCTCAGAAATACTACTTCTCAATAAAACTAAAATTTAATATATAGGATTAAATTATACTTTTAGGTTTAGCTTAATTAAGTATTCTATTATTATTAAATAGTTACTTAGAAAATATAACTTTATTTTCCTCGAATATAAACTTATTTTAAACTATTTCATAGTTTATTAAAATATTTCTAGTTTTATCTCAGAATTACTAAGTATTCTATTCTTTTAATTATGCTTTAAAATAGTTCTCCTAGAACTAAAATCTAATAATACTTATATATAGTATTTTTAAATAACATATCTAGGATAAATTACTTTTAAATATTTAGTTTTTAATATTTAAAGGGTAAAAGTTATAAAACTAAAATAAATAGATTACTTATACTATATAATAGCCTATTCTTAATAAGTTATCTCTAGATAAACTTTAGAGTTATACTTAGTTCGCCTATTTGATTATATTACTTAAGATCTATTTAACTTCTCTAGGGTATATATAGGTGATTCTTAAGCTTTTATTATTAAAGATAAATTTTCAAGCCTTCTCCTTTTATTTATACTACTTAATGAAACTTGTAATTAAGTTTTTTAAGTATTATTAATATTTAAAACATAAGTAAAAAGATAGAGAAACCTTTCAATTTACAAAATTCAATAACATATTAAAAAATAGTAATAGCGATTAATAGAGAAACTAATTACTAGAAATAAGTAATAGAATAAAAGATTAAGCTTAAGCTATCTCTTTCTTATACTAAAAAACTAGTTAGAATATATAAGTATATTAGAAAAAAACTAATATCTTAAAATATATAAATATAAGAAATTATAGGACTACTACTTAAACTACAAGTAGAGTTAATTTAAGTAGTAACTATACTATATAATATATCTCCAAATATATAAAATAATTAGAGATTACTATATAAAATTAAAGAAACCTAATATAAGTAGTATGTTGATTAATAAATATTAGAATATATTTTAAATTTTTATTAAAACTTATTACTTTACTAGGGATAGATTTATACTTATAGTTATTAAGTATACCTACTTAAGAAATACTATAAATAAAATGTTTTAAAAACGTTATTTAAAGTTAGATTAAGGGGATATATTAGATACCTAGTAAACTATATTCTAAATACCTATAGTTTATATAAAATCTAGACTTTTACTTTTTTAAAAATTATTATTACTTGAAATATTAAATTCAACAAGATAAGATGTTATTTAAAATAAGGGTTATACAAAATATTTACAGACGAAATTATAAAACTACTAGATAAGTTAATTATTAAAAAGAAAAAGACTTTATTCTTAAGATATTTAGAGATTTTAGAATAATAAGAATACCTAGTAAAGGGACTTCTCTTCTATTAACTATCTTATTGGTATTAGAAATAACCTAAAATATTAAGCTAAACCTAGAATTAGTTTCTAAAACTAATAAGAAAGATTTAATAATACTTAAACTAATATCTAAACTAATAAAACTAGTCTAAGTTTCTTATTAAGAATAACTAAATATAATAATCCTGAATAAAAGTCGGAATTTAAGAAATATACTAATAGCTAGAAAACTAGATAATATATTTAAAATAAGGGATCTAGCTAACTAAGAAAAAATATTTACTTTAACTAAAAATAGAAATAACTACTTTAAAACCCCTATTTAATTAACTTAAAGTAAACTAAAATATAACTCTAGATTTTAACTACTTAAGTTAGGATTTCCAACTACTTAGGAACTAGGCTAATAATATAGGAATAAATAATAATAGTAATTAGAGCTAGAAATTACTANGTAAACTAAAATATAGCTTTAAACTTTAACTAATTAAGTTAGGATTTTTAACTACCTAGGAACTAGGCTAATAATATAAGAATAAGTAATAATAGTATTTAAAACTAGAGATTACTATTAATAACTATATAGTATTCTTAAAAGAATATAATAATAATGTTTTATACTTTATAAAATATAAATAGGATAATTCTACTAGTATTTATTTATCTAATTAGTAATAGGGGCTAGACGAAGCTAGTCTTAACCTCTTAATAGTTTTCCTCGTTATTCGAAATATAGTATTAAAAAACAAATCCTTCTACTAAAATTCAAATATATCTTAATTAACTAGTAATATTACTAAAGACTTAGAAAGATATTACTAATTTACTAGAACTACTATAAAGTTTTTTTATTAAAATAGCGAAAACTAAAATTATAAAGTTAAAAGAGAAAAATACCTAGCGAGAAATAAATCGCTGAGATACTAGAAATAAACCCTTTCCTCTTAAGTAGGTTTTTATTTATAAGATAAATATAGATAGTTTTTTAGAATAGTATAAAGCGAGGATTTATATATATAGAAATATATAGCTAGTTAATCTATTATAGACTATATATATAGTAATCCGAGCTACTTAAACATTTTAAATAATTATACTAATTATAGTATAATTTAATTTTGAAGTCTACTAGTTTAATATTATTAATTTATTTCTTAATACTATAAAAAATCCTAATAAACTTCTAATAACTATTAAATTACTAGATGAATTTAAAGTTATAAAGTATTATACTAAATTTAAGTATATTTCTTATAAGATTTGGGATATACCTATTTTTTAGTATAAGACTTTTTATACTACTTTTAAATTATTAAACCTCTAACTATACTTAGAAAAACTTTATCTATTTAAAAATAAAAGTTTAACTATCTTTCTCCTATTTTATATAAATAATATTCTTCTTATATATTATAAGTTAGCTAAAAAAGAAACTTATGAAATTATTAAAAATATCAAGAAAACTTATAAATTCAAGGAATAGGGTCTTATTAAATATTTCCTAAGAATTGAAATAATTCGGGAGTATAAGTATTATAAGATTTACTTAGTTTATAATATACATATTACTAAGATTACTAAGTATTTTAATCTTAACTATAGCTTAACTCTAATAATACTACTTCTAGTAATAACTTTTATAATAAATCTTAGTAAAACTATACTTAAGGAGATTTATAAGTACTAGATAAAAGTTAGTTTAATTCTTTATATTTCTATTAAAGTTTAACTAAATATCTTATTTATATATTCTCTAATTTTAAATTTTTTTATAAATCTTTTTTAAATATATATAAATACTATAAACTATATAATTTAGTACTTCTATAAGATAAGATTCCTAGTATTATAATTCCAAAACTTAAAAGGTATTAATAAGATATTTTAAATACTTTTAATTACTAGAAATACTTTATTTATAAACTATAAAAAGATTTAAAGATTAAATTATAGCTATATTATCTTTTTATTTAGAAAACTAATCTAATAGAAAACTACTTAATAGAATACTATAACTTCATTAATAATAGAAGTAAAGCTTCTTAGCCTAAAATATACCTTAAAAAAACTATAATACTAAAACGATTATTTTAAGATATTAAACTTAACCTAAGTGATATTTAGAAAATCTACTATAATAATTACTAGATAATTAAACTAGTAATCTTAAATAGTAAACATTTATTAACTAAACTTTAATATATAGATATTTAATAGATATAGTTCTACTAAGAATACTTAGAAAGAAATTTCGAAATTATTTATATATTTATAAATATAATACTAGTAGATAGATTTATAAAGAATTTAGCTTGAGCGAATTTTGAATAGTTTAAAATATTCCTTAACTTTACTAATCTATAAATAATACTCTTAAATCTAGCTAAAATAATAGAAGAAACTACTTAAAACTATTTCCCTATCTATTCTAATAATATAAGTAGATAACTTAAGATAATCTTTACTTTTAATAGAAGGTTTTTATAATAGTAATGAAAAAAATAAGAATATATTAGAACTTCTCTAATCACCTAGGGGGAATAAAGCTCTTAAGATAAGCTTTTATCTAGTTAAGTATTAAGAACTCGAATTCTAAACCTTAAATAAATAGGTAAAATATAGTAATAAGTACATAGAAATCAATACTATAACTTTTAAAAAGAGAGGGAGCCTAAGCCTAAACCAAAAGCAGCTATCCGAAACTAGGAATATAACTATAGCTATAAACTCTAAATACTCTAGGGCTAGCTAAAATATACTATAAGTTCTAAATACTCTAAGATTTAACTAAAACATAAAAAACCTACTAACTAGGGAGTTTATTACTATTACTAAAAAGCTAGGGATAAGTAGTATAGGCTAAAATACTTAAATAAATTAGGATATTTAAGTTAAAAAAAGTTATTTAGTAATAGGAGTTCTAGTAGTAGATTCTAAACTATTTCTATTCTTAATAGAATTAACTTTAAAGTCTTTCTATTACTATAATTATAACTTGAAATAAGTAAGTTTCTTCGTATTAATAATCTTCTTATTCTTCAACTAAAAATAATTAAACTTAAATAAAAAAAATCTTAGCCTAAAATACTTACTTTATTAGTATCAGGGATCTTGAGAGTATTTAAATAACTCTTAAATACTTTATAAGTATAATTCGAAACTAGAATATAAGTATTCCTTAACCTATTTTTATACTAATAATATTAATTAGAAACTAAATCTTGCTTACTAATACTAATAATATAAAAGTAAAAGCTACGCGAGAAAATAAAGCTAGAATAATACTTTATATAAAGAATAGTTTATACTAGCTATAAATCGCTAAAAGTTTTTATTTAGAATAAGTAATTTTTATACTCCTTAACTAACTTACCCTTCTTAGAAAAAATAAATTTCATAGAAGTTTACTTTAAAGTAGTAGGTTTAAGACTAGATTTTATAATTTTTTACTTTATAACTTCTAACTAATATTTAAGATTTTTTATCTCTAATAAAGTTTCTTAGTTTCTAATCTAAGAAGATTTTTATATTATATTAGTAGTAATCTTCGAGTATTTCTCAAGTAGTTAAACTATTTCTTTAATATTTTTATTATTATCTTCTATTTTATTATTATTATTAATAAGCTTAGGTATTTCTTTTTTTTCTTAGGGGTTTCTAGCTAAATTATTTTCCTTATTATTAGAAAAAAGCTTTAGAATAAGTATTTTTCTTAAATAACCTTAAAACTATTTTAATTTAATAATAGTATTAAGATTCTTAGTTAAAGTAGCTTCTGCCTTTATAATACTATTTAGTTTAAGTATTTTAAAACGTTTAGGGGATAATAATAGATATTCTAATAAATTGGGGAATTCCTTGAAATATAGATAAATAAATAATCTTAGGTAAAGTAATTTATTTTTATACTAATATAAAAGACTTAAATTATGAATAGGGCTATTTTCCTTAATAAAATTAAAGTAGGCTTAAATCTTCGAAATAGAATATTTTTAGATAAAATTACTAAGAATATTAAATATATTAATAGAGAAGGAAGAATAAAGGAAAAAGCAAAAATCGAATTTTTTAAACAAGAAAAAATCACTTAAGAATTACTAAATAAAATAGATTTCCTAAAAGAAATATAAAAGAGTATTTTAGGTTTAATACTTATTATCTTTATTAGGTAAATAAAAGTAAAAACAATCTGAGGTAATTTTAAATAGTAATTCTTAGTTACTTTTTAAATTAGGGTTAAGGAGAAATTACTCTAATTTAGAAATATAACTAGTNTATATATAAATATTATAATTATTATAAAAGAACCTATATTACTAAGAACTATACTAATACTAGTATAATAAAAAAGAAAAAGAAAAAATTAAAAATCACTAAAATAAAACCTTAGAAATTAAAAGATATAAAAAATAATACTAGTTTCCCCCTTAGTAAAGAAAAAGATATAGAAAAAAAGTAATTCTAATATAAAGTTAAGTATTAGAACTTATAAAAATAAAATCTCAAGAATAGAGGAAATAGTAGAAATAAGAAAATAGTAAGTAGTTAATTACTATTTAGATAAGAGTAAATAAAAACTATACTATTAGTATTCTAATAGATACTAGTTATAATACTTATATTATTATTAATATATTTTTATAAAGAAATTATACCTACTACTTCTTAATATAATAAAGAGGAAAATAAAGAATTATATAGAAAATAGACTATTACCTAGTAGTACTTTTAGGGTTATTAAGTTATCCTTAGAAATAGGAAAATATATATAAGAGATCTATACTTATATTGTAAAAGGACTATTACTAAAGTTATATTTTAGGTAATCCTAAATAGAAGATAACTATATTATATATAATACTAGTATTTAGTAAATAAAATATAGTAAAAGAAAAACTATAGTATATTTAGAATACTAGGAAAAACCCGCTAGGATCTAGGAGATTTAATTAGTATACTTTTTAAACGTAAACTCCTTTTTAATTATATATTAGAGGATTACTAAGAAGTAAAGATTAGTACTAGAAACTTACTAGGTAATATCTATTAACTTTAAAGATATCGAGAAAATCTTAATATTTAAAGTTCTAGTTAATCCGAGGAAGTATATCCTAATAAATATATTTAAAGAATTCCTAAATCTATTTAACTTAGAAAAAACTTATTAGGTATTTATTAGTAAAAAGTTATTAGATTATATAGTCTTACTAATACTTAATAAAGATAGGAATAATCCTCTTTTATTTTAAAACCCTTTTTATAGTATATTATAGTAAGAACTACTAGTATTTAAGAAAATACTAGAAGATTTCCTAGATAAGAAATTTATTAAAACTAGTAAGTTAGTTATTAAAATACTTATTTTTTTTATTAGAAAGCCTAGTAGAAATGTTAGGTTCTATATAAATTATAAAGCTTTAAATATAATTACGAAACAAAATAGATACCTTTTACTTTTTATCTTAGAAACCTTTTATAGGGTTACTAATACTTACTAGTTTACTATAAGAATATGTATAGTACTAAGGCTATTATACGACTCTGCTAGCTACTATTCGACTCTAGTAGCTTATATAAGACATTTACCGTTCTATTTAAGTATATTCAGACACTTTATTCTAGTTAGAAGAAAACATACTTTTTAATAACCTACTTTTAAATTATATACCATATTATTTGTTTATCATATTATCTCAATATTAATAAGTTAAAATTACTAAAAAGAGCTTTTATAGAAGTTATAGAAAGCTTTTTAAAATACCTAAACTTTATTTATACTATTAGAATAACCTATAAGTTAATAAATATAAACTTAAATACTATAGGGGATATAGATAGTAAGGAAAATAATAACGAAATTATATATCTTATATAAGAAATAGTAGAGTATAATAATAGTAAAAAAGAGGTATATAGTAGTAGTAGTTATTATAGTAGTATAGATTCATAAGAAGATCAATTGCGTTTCTTATAATTATTATAAATAACTTATTAAGTTTTGAATTTTATAATATTATTTTAAGTATTACTCTTAATATTAAAGATGTATATATTTAGAAAAGTCTTAGTATTAGAGGGTTTATTAATAAAATAGGAAGTTTCTTTGTCGACTATCTATTATATCTTAGTATTATATATAGGCTTCTAGTAGGAGAACTAAAATAAGCTCTTTTTTATGTCTTTAATAATATATAGGATAGTATATCCTAGTAGAAGAACTTCTAATAGTACTATAGTAGTAAAAGGGGTAATAGTAATTCAGTTTCCTAAACTAATATAAATATTAGTAGTGAAAGGCTTTTTTTATATAAAAATAAAAGTTATAAGTTTTGTAATAGTAGTTTAATAGTTTAATTATAGTAGTATAATAATAATAGCCTATAGTAGAAACTATAGGGGTATTAGGTAGTACTATTATCAGTAGATTAATATCTAGATTAAGGTAATTCGATTCTTACTTCTAAATAGTATTTATAGAATTATAATTACTCTTATTATTTATAGTAATATTAGTAGTAGGTTATTGTTGTGTAGTAGTTAATAGAGGTTAGCTTTCTAGTAGTAGAGTTATATACTCTATGATATAAGTATTATTAGTTTAATATATTTCTAGGGTAATGTTTTTCTTTTTTAATAAGGAATCTTCTATAGTAATATTCTAATCTAAGACCTAGTTAGGGTACTAGATCTAGAGGTTAGGTTTATTAAATAGAATATTATAATTGATATTACTCTATTTAGTAATATTTCTAAGAAAACGTAAAATAGTCTTATTAAGGCTTTTATAAAAACGAAGATTATAGTAATAAAGAACTTCTTTTATTTTAAGGATATAAATATAGTAGATGTAGCTATATAAAGAGCTATAGTTAATAAGAAAGCTTTTTAGAGTATATACTCCTATTTATAGTATAAAGAGGATACTTACCTTCCTTTTTATGAATATAGGTATTATATCTAAATGTTTAGATATACTTAATATATAGAGGTTTATAATTCTTAATTAGGTTTAACTTTCTTATTATAATCTTATAGGGGTTAAGTTGATTTTTATCAATTTATAGTAAAAGGTTAAAGATCTAAATAGTAGTATTAAGAGTATAATCCTATAGCTTTTTAGGGAGATTACTATTCATAAGTATTATATATACTACTTTAATAATAGTATAACTAATACGTTCAATTACTTTATATATAAATAGTATATAGGTAGTAGTATGGTTAAGCTAAATACTTGTAAAATAGGGGTTTCTTAGTATTTTCTTAAGCTCTAGAGTATTATTATAAACTTAACTTTTTATAGTTAATATAGTTATACTAGTAAAAGTATTATTAAACTTTTTAACAGTTTTAAGTATTATTTTATAATAGTAGCTATTAAGTAGAATAAACTAGTAATACTTGCTATAGTAATTAAGAGGATAAAGGGTATATTTCCTATTTATAATTAATAGTAGTTTACGGTTAATAAACTTAAGATTTAGTTACTTTTGCTCTATACCTGGAATAGTATCTAAGCTCTTTACCCTATATATAGATTTAACTATAAATCTTACTTGATAATAGTATTCGTGCTAATACTGGCTTATAACTAGTTAAAATAGTAATGAAATTACTTATTATTATAGATAATTATACCCCTAGTTCTGATATTTAACTTTATAGTAGTAGAAGACTTCG
>RYZW01001850.1:0-12737 GCA_004367215.1 Colletotrichum trifolii | reverse complement strand
ATTAACCTAATAACTATACTTAATTAATATATTAAGATTATTTACTAATAAGAGTAGGCTAAGTCCTACTATACTTATATAGAGATTATAAGTTAGCTCGTATTAGTAGTAGAGAACTTTTATATTAGTAGTGTAAAATCTCGTTTTAGGGATAAGTAAAGCTTAGTTTATAATAGGGATGTTAAGGTTATAGATATTAAGGTTATGATTTGAATAGAATACTTGTAATTAGTAGTAATTAAATATTTTGAGATATTTGAATTATATATAGCTATAAGGGTATAAAAGTATAAGGGTATAAGGTTATTATGGAAGGAATTATTAGTTGTTTATTTTTTCTAAAAAGGTTGACGTGGGGTAAGTATACTAGTTATAGCTATAAAAGGTTTAGCTTTAGATTATTAGGAGCTAGTTATAGTAATTAGTAAGGGAGGGGGGTAAGAAGGCTAGAGTTGTATTTTAGGGGTAATATGTCTACTAATAGTCGTAGTAGAGAGCAAGCTATCGGCTTTTCCTGAGACTTTTAATATAATCCTAATAAGATATATTTATAGATATAATATTAGTGAATAGATTTATAAAGAATTTAATTTAAATAAAGTTTAAATAATTTAGAATATTCCTTAATTTTATAGATCTATAAATAATACTTTTTTGGTTAGTTAAAATAAAAGAAGAAATTAATTAAAATGTTTTATTTATTTAAGTATATAAATAAGTAATTTAAAGTAATTTTTATTTTCAATGGATGGTTTTTATAGTAATAATATCAAAAGAGAGGAAATGATGGAACTCCTTTAATTACTCTCGGGGAATGAAATTCTTAAGATAAGTTCTCGTCTAGCTAAGTATTATTCATTTGAATTTAGAACTCTAAATAGGTAAGTAAAATACTATAATAAATATATAGAAATCGACTTATATAAGTGTTGAAAACTAACTATAATCCTTAAAAGAAGTAGGAGTAGGAGCTTAAGCCTGAATTAAAAGAAACTACTTAAGACTAGTAAGATTATAACTATAATTATAAACTTTAAATTTTCTAAGAACTAGCTAAGATATAAGAAGTCTATTAATTAGGGAACTAGTTACTATTACTAAAATATCAAAGATATAATTGTTTGAAGTTAATTAGATAAGTAATATATACTAGGGAGTTTAAATAATAGGAAATTGAGGTATTTAAGCTGGAGAAAGTTATCTAATAATAAGAGTTCTAGTAATAGAATTTGA
Organism: Colletotrichum trifolii; assembly: GCA_004367215.1. Classification (NCBI taxonomy): domain Eukaryota; kingdom Fungi; phylum Ascomycota; class Sordariomycetes; order Glomerellales; family Glomerellaceae; genus Colletotrichum; species Colletotrichum trifolii. Next base: position 11,504 of record RYZW01001850.1, on the reverse strand, counting down.
AATATTTCTATTTTTAATAAAAGTAGTTTTGAAATCTTTTTATTATTTTAATTAAAGTTTAAGATAGATAAGTTTTTTTATATTAGTAACTTTCTTGTTTTTCAACTAAGAATAGTTAGACTTAAATAAAAATTCTTAAGTTAAAATATTTATTTTATTAGTATTAGGAGTCTGAAGGATTTCTAAATATTTTTTAAATACTTTATATATCTAGTTCCAGACTAGTAAATAAGTAGCTTTTAAGCTATTTTTATATTAGTAGTATTAGTCGGAAACTAAATCTCAACTACTAATACTAATAATATAAAGATAAAAGCCCTACGAGAAGATAAAACTAGACTAATATATTACATAAGGGATCGTTTAGACTAGCTACAAGTCTTTAATAGTTTTTATTTAGAGTAAGTAATTTTTATGTTTTTTAGTCGTTTTATTTTTCTTAGAAAAAATAGACTTATTTAGGGTTTTGTTAGAGTAGTAGATTTATTACTAGGTTTTATAAGTCAATATTTAGCGATTTCTAGTTAATACTTAAGATTATTTATTTCTAAAGAAACTTCTTAATCTTTAATCTAAGAAGATTTTCTTATTATACTAGTAGTAGTTTTTACGTATTTCTTAAGTAGTTCTACTATTTTTTTAGTATTTTCTTTAATATGTTCCTTTTCATCTATAATAGTCTTAGGTTCCTCATCTTTATTACTAATAGCTTGAGGTATTAGATCTTTAAACTTAGGGTTACTAGCTAAATTATCTTTTTTATTATTAGAAAAAAGCTTTAGGGTAGATATTTTCCTCAGAAAACTATAAAAGTATTTCGAATTAGTAGTTGTAGGTATTATTATTGAAATAGTTCTTTTGCTTATAATACTATTAGGTTTAGGTATCTTAGTAAATTTAGGAAATAGTAATAAATATTCTAGTAGGTTAGGAAGCTTAGTAAAATATAACTAAATAAATAATCTTAGTTAAATTGATTAGTTTTTATATTAAAACTAGAAGTTCAAATTCTTAATAGGATTCTTTTCTTCGATGAAATTAAGTTATATTTAAATCTTAGAGATAGAATATTTTTAGATACAATTACTAAAAATAAAAAGTATATTAATAGAAAAAGAAGAGAAAAAGAAAGAATAAAGATTAGATTTTTTAAAAGAGAAAATTAGATAAAAACTGTTAAATAAAATAGATTTCCTAAAAGAAATATAGAAAAGTATTTTAAGTTTGAGATTTGCAATCTTTATTAAGTATAAAAGGATAAATGGTAACTAAAGTAATTAAAAATGTTAATATTTTATTACTTTTAAGAGTAGGATTAAGAAAGAATTGTTCTAATCTAGGGATTTAATAGGTGAAAATTAGTATTAGATTACTAACTAAGAGGGATATAAAGCGTTCTAGAAAGTTAATAGTAATATTATATCAATTAATATTAGTATTAATAGCTTATATCTCGATTTTAGTAAAAGGGTTTTCAGGTTTAATAATATCTTTCTTAATAGACTCGAGGGGCTTATCCTATAGTTAGAGTATTAGTAATAACTAATATATATTATTATATTTAAAGTTAATATATAGAATCTATATTAGTAATATATACTACTTATAAAATAGGAAAGTAATTATTAAAAATCGTTAATATAGAGGAGAAGAAAGAAAACTAGTAGGTGAAAAATCGATAAATAATTTATTTATAGTATATAGAAAAGTTAGATTACTAGTAATTTTAGAAGGAACTAATTAATTACTTTTATTAATATTTAATAAGGATAGTTTAATATATAATAGATTATAATAGTTTTATTAATTTCTTTTATTTAAGTATTAGAAGATTTATTTTGGGAACTATTTATTTTATTTTATTTATTTAGTATATTAGTTAAATAATATAAGGGTATCTCTAGTAGCTCTACTACTAGGGGGGTATATGAGAATATATATAATACTTAGGCTAGTTTACGACTCTACTAGCTACTATATAACTCGGGTAACCTATATAAAGTATAATTATTCTATTTATATATATTTCAATATTTTATTCTAGTTAGAAGAAGATATACTTTTCAGTAACCTACTTTCAGACTATATACCATATTATTTATTCATTATAATTTAAAATAAGGAAAACTCGTTTCTAATAAATTTACTATAATAAATTATAATACGTTAATAATATTAATAACTGGTAATATAATTTTTTTATTAAATAGTTATATTAAATGTCTCTAATCTATTCAAACTTATATGCTTCTCGGGAACCCTATAAAGGAAACTATACCGAGTAGTCAGCTCTTATTTTATATACTTTTTAGATAATACTAGTTCTAAAGAACTATTTAAATAGAGGAAACTTTAAGTAGTAGCGATATAGTTAGTTAAGATAATAAGTAATAAATATTAAAAGTATATATAAACTTATATCTATTATAGTTATTTATTATAGAATCGTAGTTATATGATACTAATACCAGCTAGCTAGTAATACTTATTACTAGCTATTAATAGTTGCTAGCTATTAATAGTTGCTAGCTATTAATAGTTAATAGTAAGAGCTAAAAACTAGTAGTACTTACTATATATAGTTTATATAATTAGAAAACACGTAATACATATCTACTAGGTACGTTTACCTACTACAGGATTCGAACCTACTATTCTTATTATAAAACGGTAAAAGCTAGCTAGACGTTAAACTACTATATCAAGCGGGAATACTTTCTCTTTATAAATATATATTAAGAATAATATATTCTTCTTCTTTTAATTATGTTAATAACTAAATAATAAATGATGTCTTAGACTAAGAATTATTTCTATTTCTTAGAACTATTTCTAAGGAATTCTTAGATATACTTTACAAATAATGTCATAAGATAATTTAGATAATTATTTAGAAAGAATTTAAAAAGTATTACTAAAGTATACAGCTAGGAGTAAGTATATTAGAATTTAATTATTATATATAGAGTTTTTATAAGATTAACCTATAAATTATATTACTATTATAGATTATTTAAAGTTATTTGGAATTTGTATATTTTATTTTTATTTAATAAATATCTATTTACTTTATTTAGTTTATGTCTCTATAGCTTCTAACTAATTAATTATTTCTTAATAAATTATCTTTATAATTTAATATAATAGTAATCTTTTCCCGCTTGATATAGTAGTTTAACGTCTAGCTAGCTCTTACTATTACGGTAAGAGTAGTAGGTTTAAATCCTATAGCGGATAAGTATAACTAGTAGCTATGTGTTTTCTGATTATGTAAACTAATTATAATAACTATTACTAGCTATTAGTACTTACTACTACTACTATTAATAGCTAGTAACTATTAATAGTAACTAGTAATAGGTATTACTAGCTAGCTAGTATCTAGTATTATATAATTATAATCTTTAAAGAGTAACTATAATAGATAGGCCTATATTTTCCCTATTTATTATTTATTGTATTAATTAACTATATCTTACTACTTAAGGTTTTCTCTATATAATATTTCCTTAGAACTAGTATCTAGTAAGTAAATGAGGTAAGAGCTGATAACTAGGTATAACTACCTTTAAAGGGTCTAAGAGAAGTATATAACTTTAAATAGATCAGAGACCTTTAATATAACTACTATAAAATATGATAGTAATCTTTTATAATAGTTAATTATTAAAGTGAAAATCTTTAGTAATAAATAGTTATTATAGAGTATTATAGAAGATTTAGGATTCTAATAGATATTAACTAGAGATTTCTTATTAGAAATTACTAGGATTTCTTACTAGAAATTACTAGGAATCCTTACTAGAATTTACTAGGATTTCTTATTAGAAATTACTAGGATTTCCCTAGGGATTTCTCTAGGTCTTCTCTAAGATTTCCTTAAAGAACTACTAAAGATATCTAGGTAAATTCTAGATAGAAAAATTAAAAGATTATTAGCTTTTATACTATTATTCTACTAGTACTAAAGTATAATATTTAGATTATATATAGTTATAAAAGTATAAGTTTATAATAGTATAAAGTTATTATAAAAAGAGTTATTAGTTATTTATTATTGAAAAAGTTAATATAAAGTAAGTATACTAGTTATAGCTATAAAAGGTTGATCCCTAAGTTAACTAGGGCTAGCTATAGTAATTAGTAAGGGGGTAGGAAAACTAAAGTTATATTTTAGGTGGTAATATATCTACTAATAGTCGTAGTAGAAAGTAAGCTATTAGCTCCTTCTAAAAAACTATTATTAGTATTATTAATATATTTAAATTTAAATAATAGTATAATATAAGTTCTTTCTTAGTAGAAAAAGTAGTTTAAAGTTCCTAATATTCTCTTTACTTTTTCAGGTTCTTTTTATTTATAATTTAATCTAGTTTTCTTTTTTTATTAAAAGTATAAACTTCTAATTTAAATATAATACTTTTTTATAAATTAAATATTATTCAGCTTTTATATTTATAGAATTAGGTTCATCTATAGAAGAAAGTTAGTTATTATTTATTTAGTTACTTTTGCTCTATACTTAGAATAGTATCTAAGCTCTCTACCCTATATATAGATTTAACTATAGATTTTACTTAATAATAGTATTCGTGTTAATACCAGCTCGTAACTAGTTAAAATAGTAATAAAATTACTTATTATTATAGATAATCATACCCCCGGTTCCGATATTTAACTTTATAGTAATAGAAAACCTCGTAGTAATAGTTAGGGAAAGTTTTATCAAGACTAGGGTTTAATATATATAGCTAAAAGTAACTATTAAAATTATAGCGTTAAGAACCTTAATAAACCTCTTAAAAATAGAATAAAATAGAGTATTTACTTTGAAATATAAGAACTAACTATTCTGTAATTTATTACTCTTCTATATTTTTTATAATAGAACTAAAGTTTCCTCGAAATCTATATAGTTACTTATAAAAAAAGAAATATAGAATAAGTATAGAGATATCTAGCTATAACTATTATAACTAAAATTATTATTTTATTAAAATAAGCTTTAATAAAATTATCCTAAGTCTTATAATTAATAAGTAGCTTATAGATATTAAAAAATAATTATCTAGTTAATTTATAATTTACTATACTAAGCTAATAATATTAAGGACTAGGTATTAATTAAGTAATACTCTAATATTAATATATTACTATAATACTAGTTACTAGATACTTTAGAGTATTATAGTAATATAATTATAGAGGTTTTAAAAACTATCCAGCTATACTAGGAATATCTATATCTATACGAGTATTATTTATAAGTTAGCTATTAGTTATAATTAATTAATATATTAAGATTATTTACTAATAAGAATAGGCTAAGTCTTGTTATACTTATATAGAAATTATAAGTTAGCTTATATTAGTAGCGGAGAACTTTTATGTTAGTAGTATAAAGTCTTATCTCGGGGGTAGGTAGGGCTCGGTTAAATAGAATACCTATAGTTAGTAATAATTAAATATCTCGAGATATTCGAATTGTATATAGCTATGAAAGTATAAAGGCGTAAGGGTATAAAGGTATAAGGTTATTGTAGAAGGAGTTATTAGTTGTTTATTGTTGAAAAGGTTAACGCGAGGTGGGTATACTAGCTATTATAGTTATAAGGGGTTCAGCCCCAGATTAACTAGGGGCTAGCTATAGTAGTTAATAGGGGGGGTAGGAGGGCTGAAGTTATACTATAGGGGGTAATATATCTACTAATAATCGCAGTAGAGAGCAAGCTATTAGCTTCTCCCTAGTTATTATTTAGTATATCTATAAATATAATATAGTTATTATAAATAATAGAGATATAACAAAAAGCAGAGAATAATAAAATAAAGAAAAGTATTTCTAAATATATAAGAATAAGTATAGCACTAAAGCTACTATACGACTCTACTAACCTATATAAAGCCTAACTATTCTATTTTTACATATTCAAGCACTTTATTCTAATTTATATACAATATATCTTTTAATAACCTACTTTTAGACTATATACTATATTATTTATTTATTATAGTTATAAGCCTAGTAGTATTTAATTATATCTAAACTACCTATAATTGATAGATATAAGAGAAATTCTTTTTAATCTATTTTATTGGTTCTTTAATAAACTGCTTCAAAATAATAAACTTAACTACTAGTAGCTTTAATATAATAGTAAAGCTATTTTGTAGCTCTAACTTTAACTAGAAGTATGTTATACTATAGTTCTATATAACTAGTTAAAATATCTAGAAATACATTAATCTAAATATTTAACCTGACTCTAATATTTAAAAGTTAATTAATCTACTTAATTTCAATAGATAACTCAAATAAGAAAATAATACTTAATAGAATATTATTAGTATCAAACCCTATATTCCTAAGACTAAAGGGACTTTTAACTACTATATAGTAAATTCCAAGCTTTAAGTAGTTTAAGAATCTAACTACAAAGAAATGAAGAAATATTACAATATAATTCAGATATAAGTTAATACTATTATTATTAGTAATTCTCTAATATTTATTCAAATATAACTTTTTAATATTAATAATAACTCTTTTTAGACTTTTCTAAGAATTTTAAAATATTAATATACTTAGAATAGTTTAATTGAATAATAATAAGCTAGAGTTAAATATAGAAAGATCCTCGAGAAAGCTAATTTGAATATTTCTAGTCTAGTATAGTATAATAAGTAGTATACTATCTATTTCTACATAATTATATATTAGATTTCTAAAATCTAAGGAACGTTTATAATTAAAAAGTAGTTTAAAGTATTTATTTAATATATTTTACCAAGTTAAGCTATAATTTAGTATTAGAATATTATTAAGAAAAAGACTCTAAGCTTTAAAGTTAGGATTCTAGTAAAATATATAGAAACCTTCCTAGCTCTATCTTATACTAATAGAAATTTAACAAAAAGCTATAATAAAATACTATTTATATTAGCTATTCTTATAGGAAAGTTAAACATATCTTAGGTTAAACTAAAGTACTTATATGATTTTAGAAATTACCTATACTTTCTAGAGGATTGAAAATATATTAAGTATACTATTACTAGTTTATATATTAGATTCCTTGATACTTAGATAATAATTACTATTTAAGATAGTATTATAGATAAGGTAAATAACTCTAAACTTTATATGCTATACTAGGAACTAGCTAAAAGTAATAGTTAAATTCTAAGGAATATACTAATAAAGCTAAAAAGATATTTTTAGATATTTTAAAAGTTAAAATAACTCTTTTAAGTAATAGATCTAGTAGTAGTTATTACTTTTCTAATTTAATATATATAAGTATTAATTTTATGTTTCTTAGTTAATTATAATCCCCCTAGGAGGTTTCTCAACTATTCAAAAACCTTATATACTTTGAAGGGATATAGTTTTTATTAGCTATAAAGTAATCGATATTATTAATTTAATAGATTCTTTTAAGAAAAGACCTTTTAAGTTAAGTAAAAGAATAGATTTAGTTTAATATAGTTTAGCTAATTTCTCTATAATTGAATAAAATAAGAGAATTATTAACAAATTCTTTAATAGTCTAAATAAGAGGAATATACTAGATTTAATATTTAATAAGTATACTTATATTAAAAACTTCTATACTAATATAACTTTAGAAGTTCTACTTCTTAATAAAACTAAGCTCTAGTATATTAATCTGGGTTATACTCTTAGATTTAGCCTTATTAAATATTTTATTATTATAAGATGATTATTTAGAAATTATAATGTCGTTTTCCTTAAATATAAACTTATTTTAAGCTATCTTATAGTTTATATAAGTATTTCTAGTATTATCTCGGAATCTCTAATTATAAAGATATAATTTATAGCTTATACGGAGAACTAAGATAGCTAGGATTAGATATAGATTATATATTATAGTAGTTTAAAGCTACTATAAAATGAAAACCTTCTTATAATTATTACTAATTAGCCTATTAAGTTAAAGTCTTATAATCTATAGAGACTTATTGTTTACTATTACTTTTTTCCTTACTAAGCTTTTAACTATATTCTTTTCTAATTCTTCAATTTCCATTTCCTAGAGAAGTAAAACTAGGATTTTAGTAATAGCTCTATTATAATCAATAGCTAGTAAATATATAATAGCAATACTAGATATAACAATAATACCTGAAATTATAGCCACTAAAACCTCTACCGAAACTAGTACTAAAGTTACTAGTAAATATATAGTAATTATATTACCTAAACCTATAGTAACTATAGTAATACTTGTATACCTCCTCGAATAATAATCCTCCTTTATAGAAATAATATCAACTTAGTTATCTAGTAGTCAACCTATAGTAACTTTTATACTATCAATTTCTAAAACTATAAACTATAAAGATTATTTAAAGTTTCCTAGTTACTTATATAGCTTTCTTTATAAATATATTACTCTATATAAAATGAAGGATTAGCTAATAGTGATTTAAGATAGTTATTCTCTATACTTAAGGGCTTCTATAGTATATAAAATTTAGTAAACTATAACTAAATTAGTATATAGTTTATAGACCTAGTAGTATAACTACCGATATACCCTATATAACCCTATATAAGCTAATTGTATAGTATTTACTTACTATTTATTAACTAACCTGATATTATAAGAGCTATACTTCTATAGTATACTTTATATACTTTAGTATAAAAGCTAGTAGTCCTTACTAAAGTTTTATACTAAATAGTTAGCTATTTATAGGGTTCTAAGTACCCTTAATATAGAAACTTCGAAGCTTTATATTTTTACCTTTTTCTATTACCTTAAAACTAGGCTATAATAGTACTTATAACGCTAGAAGTTTAATAACTAGGTATTTAATGTAGTAGCTTTAGTAGCTAAGTACTTATAGGAAATATTATAGCCTTACGAGGAAGGTTTTAGTAGTATTAGGAGCGCTACTACTAAGGGGTTACTACTTAAGTACTATAGTAGGGAAACTGATATTCTAGAAAATTCCCCGGCGAAGAGATTATACTTTAAGGACTACTATCCTTTATGTAAAATATATAATAAATTAGGTTATACTATAGCTACTTATTACTATAATTAATTCTATAGGTTTGACTAGAAGCTAGGCTACTTTATAAGGGTTTACTATAAGTACCTCGCCGCTAAAAGCTTACTAAAAGATCCCTAGAGCTATATAGAACCTAGGATTATATAGTATAATAAAAGTACCCTAGAAAGTAGGTAGCTTACTAGTAAATATATACTAATACTTCGGTAGCCTAATTAGCCGCAAGAAGCCCTATATACTTAATTAGTAATAAGATACCTTATAGGAAGCTTCATATATAGGAAAAGGTCAGATACCCTAGGTTTAGCTTTAAAGATTTCTAGTTAATATACTAAAAAGGTTAGATACTCTAGGTTTAGCCCTAAAGACTTCTACTTAATATACTAAAGGGGTTAGATACCCTAGCCTAGCCTAAAGATTTCCGGTTAATATACTAAAACCTCGCTAACAAGTAAGAAGCGCTATTAGCTTAATATAGTAATAAGAGCCTTAGATATTAATATACGTATAGGATAACCCTTATACGTTAATATAAATATAGAATAACCCTTATACGTTAATATATATATATAGGAAGAACCCTTTTATTCTTATAATTACTAATAATCAGCTAATAGCTAGTAAAGCTATTTTAAAAAATAGCTATATAGTATTTATGAGCCTTAAGGCCTAAAGCTTATAGAAGGGGGGATAGTTATAAAAATATCCTTTATAGTTTATATAGAGAGCTAGGATAGCTAGGATTAGATACGGATTATATAATATAGTAACCTAAAACTACTATAGGATAAAAAGCCTATTATAGCTACTACTAATTAGCTTACTAACTTGAAGTCTTATAATTTATAGAGACCTACTTCTTACTATTACTCTTTCCCTTACTAAGCTTTTAGCTATATCCCCTTATACTAATATTTTATTTTTTTAACTATATTTTAAGATAATGTTTTTAGAATTAAAATTTAATAATGCTTATATATTAGTAGTTGTATTAAAGGTCTCTAATCTATTTAAAGTTATATACTTCTCCGGGACCCTTTAAAAGTAGTTATACCTAGTTATTAGCTCTTACTTTATTTACCCTATAGATACTACTAGTACTAAGGAACTATTTAAATAGAGGAAACCTTAAGTAGTAAATATAGTTAGTTAATATAATAAGTAGTAAATAGGGAAAATATAGGACTATCTATTATAGTTATTTTTTTAAAGATTATAGTTATGTAATACTAGATACTAGCTAGCTAGTAATACTTATTACAAGCTATTAATAGTTACTAGCTATTAATAATAAGTAATAAGTACTAATAGCTAGTAATAGTTACTATATAGTTTACGTAATCGGAAAATATATATATATATATATACTTACTAGTTATATTTACTTACTATAAGATTCGAACCTACTACTCTTACTATAATAGTAAGAGCTAGCTAGACATTAAACTACTATATTAAGCGGGATAATACTTATATATAATATTTTTAAGCGGGATATTTTAGATAGATTATTCTTAAGTATTTAGTCTTTAATACTTATGAGGAATAATATACTCGAGAAATAAAGTTTATACTAGTTAAACCTTGGATATTAGTATTATCTCTATAGGCTTCGCCCTACTTAAACCGTTTAAAATAGAACTTTATAGAATATCTATAGCTATATTTAGTTATATATAATATATACTAGATTTTACCCCTTAATTATATAAAATAACTAAGAGTTTTGAAATACTAAAAAGCTACTAGGCTAAAAATATATATTATACTAGATTTATACATTTTAACTTCTAAGATATATACTAAAAATACCTTTTTAATCTTTAGAAAAACTATTTGATAGTTTATTTACTATAATACTTTTTAAATAGAAATTAAAGCTTATAGTTTATAAGATTGTTTTAATTTTAAAATAACTATTTATTAAAGTTTCGTTTTCAAGTTTCCTGAAGAACTACTCCTAAGTAATTTCTAAAAAACTAGATAGTACTAATAAGTTCTTAAAATACTTAAATTAAGTATTCTTAAAAGCTCTACCCCTATAAATATTAACTATAAGGAGGATTAACAATTCCTATTAAATACTACTAAAACGTTTATATAAAAGATATTATAAGTTTCACAGAATAAAACCGAAAAGTTTATATAATTTTCTATAATTTCTATATCTTAAAAACTTAAGGTTACTAATATAAATAACTAAGTTAAACTTATAAAATAAGTTGGATCTTTAAATATATAAGTATAATATTATAATACTAGTCTTATGTAAAGATATACTTTATAGCTTATACGGAGAGCCGGGATAGCTAGGATCGGATTACTATATATATATAGATTATATAATATAGTAGCTTTAGGCTACTATAAGATAAAAGTTTTCTTATAACTATTACTAGTTAGCTTACTAAATTAAAGTCTTATAGCCTATAGAAACCTACTTTACTATTACTCTTTCC
>RYZW01001847.1:6115-16719 GCA_004367215.1 Colletotrichum trifolii | reverse complement strand
AAGGATTAATATAAAAGTATTTTTAATAGATATCTTAATATTCAAAATATATAGATTTGGGTAATATATACTTTTTAGCCTAGTAGGTTTTTAGTATTGTAAGACTCTTAATTATTATATATAATTAGGAGGTAAAATCTAGTGTATATTATATATAACTAAATGTGGCTTAGTATGTTATACGAGGTTTTATTTCGAGCGGTTTAAGTGGGGCGAGGCCTGGTGGAGACGGTGCCGCGGCTGAGGTTTCTTCCGGCGAAAACTCTGCTGCTCGAGCGCGTTATTCCTGACACTATGCCTCTCGAGCGCGCTTTTCCTAACAGGATAACACTGCTGTGGGCCACCGCCATAGGTGTAGTCTAGGGCAGTGGCACATATAACGCACACGTTACAACAACAATAACAATGGATTTACGCCCCCTTCGCCGCCGCATCTGCGACAAGTACTAGGTCTAGCCCTACTAGCATCCCTCTTTCAGCCACGCGCTATCTTGCAACCTATAAGCGATTATCATATCGTCCATGACTTTCAACTCGACACACAATTTTCTGCTTCACACCATTGTCCCCTGCCATCCTCAAATTATCCGCCGACTTGGCTTGCTCATCTGCACATCACCGTTATGCCAGCGCTGTGCGATGATCGCCTCGATGAACTCTTGACGAAGGCTGCCAGTCGCCTGGCGGGCAAGTCGTCGTTTCGCCCAGAGAATTTCAGCTTGGTCGGCGTCGCGCCTGTTGATGCTCCTTTAGGCGGTGCTTCGCGACTCAGGAAGGCACAGTCAAAGGCTGAGGATCACAGTCACCTAACACTTCGCGCTCCCAGGCCGACGAGTGAAAAGGTATGTCTATCAACGCCCCTCTCTTAAGCTAAGCTTGTACTCTCCGGTGATGAGAAGCAATCGTTGCTTATCCTGTTGATGTGGTAACTGTGCCTGTCTTGGGCTGCCGTTCCACGACCACATGATCTTTGTTTTGTTTTCATAGTTACTCTGAGGAGAGTTTTCTGGGTTCATAAATTCGTACCGCTCACTGGGAGTGCCCAGACATCTTGTGGCCACCCCGCTGACATGACACGTTAGGGCGAGGACACTGCTGGACCCAGCTGGTTTGGTATTCCCAAAACAGACCCCAATGATCCGCATATGAAGCGAGACCTACAACTATTGCACATGAGAGGTACTGCGATTGATCCCAAACGCCACTACAAAAAGGAATCTCTTCAAGCCACGGTGCCGCGTTACGCCCACGTTGGGCGAATAATTGAGGGTCCAACTGAGTTTTTTAGCGCGCGATTGACGCGCAGAGAGAGGAATCAGACACTCGTGGATGAACTGCTGAGCGCCGAAAAGGCATCAGGCAAATTCAAGTCCAGGTATGAGGACATTCAACTACGCAAGGCCAGCGGAAAGAAGGCCTTCTACAAGAGACTAGTAAACAAAAGAAGGCGCAATCACTACTGAAGAAACAAAATCCGTGCATCTTATTAAAGGAAGAGATGGAAAACCCCATAGGGCGACGAAGCATGCGGCGTAGCTCGTCAACGTGACGTTTCAACTGGCGTAGCTTTTGTGTAGCCATCCTAGGATGGTATCGCTTAACACCATATACACGAATAATACGGATAGTCAACACTAATCATAATAGCCACACATTTCATGTGACCCACAATGAAGCATAAGCATGTCCGCTATCGTTTACAGCGATAAATATTAGGCCCCCAGGTCTTGCTCCCGCCCTGACAATGATGGTTGACCCATAATCATCAGCTGACCCTTCCAAGAACTATTCCCAGATTTGCAATTCTGCCAGACTTTGTCACCAATCCGAACACCTTGGTCATGCGCCTAACGTCGGTTGTTCGGCCAGGATGCTGGCTTCTATCCAGGCCTCTACCTCAGGTCTGTTCCCCCATCTCAAAAGCGAGCTCGTAGTGACCCCATGTGCTGACTTCGAACGTCAAGGCCGCTACGCCAGAGCAGCTCCGATGCCGTAACCTTACAATCCAAACAACAGAGGCACTCGGGGAGGCTTCTGGAACACGGTGAGGATGGAACTATTACCCCCAGCCCATCGGGCCTTCGAGCCACTAACTACATTCAGCTCGAGTGACGTTTTACAACAGAAGCCGCGAAATGAACTGCGATACCCCCGAAGTGTTCAGGCGCTTTCTCTCCAGCCGTTGCGGCGTGAAGCCGAATACGGCATACCGTCCTGTGACCTGCAGCTCCGCTCATACAGCTTGAGAAACATGGAATTTTTTGCTGATTTCGCTTTGCGGGCCGCATATTACCTGAGTCTACCTGCTTTTGGGCCGGTGCCGCTGCCCCGAATCACGGAGCGCTGGACTGTCCCTCGAAGTAGTTTCATCTTCAAAAAATCACAGGAGAACTTTGAACGGATTACCCTGCGCCGCCTCATTCAGATTCGAGACGGTAATCCGGAGACGGTACAGTTGTGGCTAGCGTTTCTCCAGAAACACGCATACTACGGAATTGGTATGAAAGCCAATGTGTGGGACTTTGGCAAGCTCGGTAAGCGGTGCGGCACTTATGTTTCCGTCGCGATGGTTTTCCGCCTGCCCGACTCCTGCTGACGGTTACCTTTCGCTTGGTGCAACAGGTATGGGCAAGTCTATGGATGTCTTTGATACGAACGTCTCGAAGGCGATGGCGTCCAAGTGGGACCACCTAGATCAACGCCGAAGCCTAGACACGGTCGCGAAGGTCGAAGAATTCTTGTCTAGGGCGAAGTTTGATACAGAAAGTGGGAGACGTGCCGAGGGAGAACGCCGCTTTGTGAGGGGACAACACCAGCGGCAGCAGTTACAAAACAGGAACCCGAGCGCGGCCATTTAACAAGGTTTATCTGCGTCGTGGATGGGTCGACGAGAAGATGAGGTGTGCCGGAAGGCGTAGCGAGTTTCCCGTCGTCGTTGCCCTATGCTCCATGTACTGCATGCGCGGTTGCACTTCTTTCTTTGTATCATAGAACACGTTCAGAAGCTGAAGAAAGCCCGCCGAGAACTTGATGTCAGAATAGTCGATAATTGTTGTACAACCATAACTACAACTGCCCGCTGGCCCATGACGTGTGTTTCTATCTTCGGCAAGACATGTGCTTGCTATATGAATAATGCCGCACTAACCACTATGGGCTTAGCGTTGCTCAAGTTTTGTACAACTATTGGCCCGCTACCTCAGTGTCTCTTTGGCAAGGCACCATTGAAAGAGGTCCGGTCCTGGAAGCTTGAAGTCCGACATCTTGCATTCATTCTTTCTGTCGACGGAGGCTCAAACGAGGCAAGGGGTTAGTATGTGGCAATCATTGCGACCATCGCCTTCTCATCTTTTGCCGCTGCACAGGTTGCATAGGCGCGGTGTCTGTACAACCCAGAAAAAAGTCGTCTTCTCAGGCATCCAACCTACAGGTATACCGCATCTAGGCAACTATGCCGGAGCAATCAGACAGTGGATACAGGCCCAAGACGAACCAGTCGACTCTTGCAAGCTTGTATATTCTATCGTCGACTTGCATGCGATTACCATGCCCCAGAATGCAAACACGCTTCGGCAATGGAAAAGGGAGACACTCGCTGCGCTGCTGGCAGCTGGTATTGATCCTGAACGCTCGACTTTATTTTACCAGTCCTCGGTATGTTCCCGCCTCGTGCCCTGGCATGCGTAGCATTTTTCAGTCACGTCGATTTCTAACTGCTTCTCGATCCAGGTTTCTGCCCATTCAGAGCTAATGTGGATCCTAAGCTGTACAGCATCCATGGGCTATCTCTCAAGGATGACACAATGGAAAGTCCGTGGCCGTTACTTTGCGCATCATTGTCACCCGAGAACCGGTGACGCTCTAACAATTTCCACAGAGCAAACTCTCTCTTTCATCCGAAGCGACTGTCCAGGATGATAGAGCCAAAGCTACGTTGAAGCTGGGCCTATTCTCTTATCCCGTCCTGCAAGCCGCAGATATTCTCGTTCACCGGTTGGTCATTCCTCGCAATCCTGCGCCTATCTGCGCTCTGATATGTTGCGAGCACCCATGATATCCTGGCGCATTTTGAACGCACCTACTGATAGACTGCTCGTGCTTACCAGGGCAACCCACGTTCCCGTGGGCGACGATCAAAGACAGCATATCGAGTTTGCTCGAGAATGTGCGACCAATTTCAATCATGTATTTGGTCCTCATTTGGTTTCCCCCGAGACCATCATAGGTACGCACCGATCCTTAAGTTGACATCGAATTGGTTTCGTCCTGACCAACTGATGTGTCCAGCGCCGGCGAAACGTGTCATGTCTTTACGGGACCCGACTCACAAGATGTCAAAATCTGCCACAGATCCCCGGTCGCGCATCCTCATCACAGACAGTCCTGAGGAAATACACAAGAAAGTCATGGGTGCTCGAACTGACAGTCTGGATCACGTGTCGTACGACTTGGCTAAGAGGCCAGGGGTGTCTAATTTGTTGGAAATTCTTTCCATGTTTGACACGGCTGGGATAGGTCCTGCGGGACTGGCACAGAACTTCTCAGGAACGCCGTTGAAGGAGTTCAAGGAGGCTGTTGCTGCTGGCGTAGTCCGGGGCCTTGCTGGTATCCGACAGCGGTACCTTGACCTAGTGTCGGTCGATAAAGAAAGATACCTCTCTGCTGTTGAGGCCTACGGCGCAAGCAAAGCCCGCCGAAGTGCCGAGGAGACGATGACCGTAATCAGAGAAACCATTGGGTTGTAGTATAGGCTGTGCCTGAGCCAGCGCGAGTCTCCAATGGTCCAGTAGCCCCAGCCGCCCCGAAGTGCTCATCCTCCGAGCCCATCGAAGTGGTCAATTTGTGGGAGTATACCTACGTAGTTTATTCCTCATTGTCCGGACCCACACCCGCTCTTCGGCCGACAAGGCTGTTAACCTTGGAAGGGCTTCATGCGAAGACTTGATCTCCGCCCTTCAGTCCTGCTCTGGCCTGTCCAACCCACCGTCCCAAATCTTAAGATGCATAGGCGAATTTAGACCCCCTCGATGCTAACCAGAATTCTCGGACAACCTGCGTAGTTCCCCTAGCGCCCCTTAGACTAGTAACGAGGTTTCGTCCAGTCAGTATTCGTCGTCGTCGAAAGGTCGTGCACAGATCCCGACTCACTTGATGACCTTTTTGAGGAAAATGAGTTTTGCCTCGCGAGAAACTTGCTGGCTAGGGAAAGACGGGTCGAAGAGCGCCTGTTCTAGCCATGCGCGTGCGTTCAAATGATGGCTCACCATTTTCTTTAGGGGTTCGCTCAACCGATCAAGTTCACTACGTGAGGCATTGCCCCCAACGTTGCGAATGATGGACTGGGCGAGAAACGGACCAAGATGCGAAACGGCGTGGTCGATTGTCTCTTGTGCGCCGCTGTCAGTGTCTCTCAGCGTCATGAACGTTGCCTTTTCCCGGTTAGCCGTTGTGAAGCTTGGCCGACCTGACGTCTTACTGACCCAAAAGTCTGCGGCGGCTGCTTTTGGCAGGGGCTCGTGTCCATTCAAGACCCTTAGCGTGTACGTAAAGAAGAATTCAGCAAGTGCCAGACTTTTGGACTCAAGCAGAGCGGTTGGTTCTCGAGACACCAGTCGATTTGTGAATTCGATCCCATTCTGAGCCAGCTCCGTGTCGTTTTCGGGATCTGCAAATGGACATCAATTCATGCTGGGTCCACGAAGAAGGGAAGATACTGACCAGGGAGCTGACGGAGTAAATCTATAACCCATTCAAGGAGTCTCGACCTTATAGCCTTTGCATCATTTCTTTCGAGCTTCTCCAGAGAGCTGAGGAATGAGCAGGCGGTGCTCACGAAGTATCCAATCCTGGGGACATGGGACGACTGCCGAGTCAGATAATCACAGACGAGATGAGGGGGGAATACGAAAGGTCCGGCCTCTGCTTCAGAGAACCCGGTTCGGAAAACGTTGCAAATATTCTCAGCAACCTCTCCATTTTCGGGGAAAGACACCTGAAGTTGGGTCAACATGCACAATATCTCCGATTGCAACTGAGCGACTGGCATGCTCGTACCGGCCGGTGCAGTGTTTTTCTCTCCGTCAAGATCTAGTGGCAGATCGCCAGGGGCTTGTGACCCTTTGCCAATACTGATGAGGCACCTGAGCGCCTTCAGCCCCATATGCAAGGGAAGTTCCGACACGTCCGACAACATGGAACAGTGATGTAGATCATTTGGGATACCGGGCAGCGACTGTAGATGCACTGACTTGGCAGCGTCATGCTTGACGAAGGCGAAAAGAATTTCGAGATGCGCGACTTTTTCATCCTCTCTGGGCACGGCTTGTATGATAGCCGCTATGCCACCCATGATGCGTTCGCAGGCCAGGCAATCTAGTTGGCTCTGCACAACAATGGATTGGTACTGTTCCAAAAATGCCTTTACCTCGGACGCTAGCGTGACCCTCGACGAAAAGCAAAGTCTCTGAATCGACCGTGCGGCAGCTCCCGAGAGCAAGGTGTCATTCAGAACAGAGAAAAGCAGGTTCAGCGCCGAGGGTAAACTGCTTGTTTCACGTTCGAAGAAGTCGGAAAAGCGCTCGATCAAGGCTATACATGTTTGGCGAATGCGACCCGGCATGGGTTGCCGGGGGCTCTGGAGGATTTCGAACAGCGGCGAGGAAAATACGTCCCGCAGCGTATCGTCGCACTTGGCATCTCCGGAAACACAGTCGGCGAGAGAGCCCAGACAGAAGGCCGCAGCCTCGAGATCTGGCCATGAGCTGGGTGACAAAGACTGTAGTGTAAGGTTTGCGAAGGTAGAAATCAGCGGCGGGCCAGTAACTGCAAAGGTTGATTGAAGAAAGTCAGCGACGTCCTTTCTCGCGTCACCAAAGCCTACTCGATCTGCCGAATCCCAGCCAAGGAGTACGTGAGAGGGTGGGTATGCCACTCTCCGCCAAACTGTTGACGCGGCCTCTAGCACATGGGAGGTTGCCGATGCCACCCAGGCGTTTGGCCCGAGATCTTCTGAATAAATGCAGTCCGTCAACGTCTCCACAAACGTCGACCAAAATTCCAGGGCAGGAACGAAGATCTTATCGTCGCTGACGGGGTAGCCTTGAGCGGATAGAAGACCTCGCAGGCGTACAAGAAAGCGTCCTGATCGATCGTTTACGCTATAAATGAGGCTCTGGACCCTGGAATCCCCAAGAGATATCATCAGTTGGCCAAACTGAACAGAGTCGAAGTCGAAGTCTCCTTCGACGAGCCGACTGTACCGCTCGAGAGACCACTGGCTCTCAAGTAGAGCAAATAGAGATTCGTAGTGTTCTTCGGTCAAGAACCCCGAATAGTTAGATAATATATCAGTGAGCAGTTCTGCGGCGACTTCGTAAAGCCCCTCGTCGGCCAAGGCTGCTATCGTTGGGTGCACGAGAGAGCGGAGGGAAGCAGTGAGCTCGTCGCTATGAGACGACACTCGCTGTGAGAACCAAACCCATGACTACACATACAAGGTCAGTGCCCGATCCTGTTTATTAACAGCCACGCATTGGTCAGAACTTACCTGCAAGCAAATGATGACGTCCCGTCGAAGATCAACGTTTCGGAAGGTGGGCGACGATTCGTTGCAGCCAAATGCAGAAGTCATGAGAGCCATGGCGTCTGAGACATTGAGCATTAGGATTTCGTACAAACCCGAACTATCAGCAATTAGTCCAAAGTACTTGAGAATTGTGGTTGGGCTTAACACACTGCGTTGCCGAATTCATTTCCACTTTGGCAGCCTCATCAACCAAGGTGCCGCAGAACCAGACAGCAGCATGCAGCTTGCGCGGGTCTGCGTCACCCAGAAAGCCAGAAAAGTTGACCGGAGAAAGGACGCTTTCCTGGGACGCAGGCACCCCCTCGCACAAAGAACAGCATAGGTGACGGATGCACAGCTCCCATTGTTTTGGGAAGTAAAGGAAGAATGTGACGAGAGCCGAGCACAGCTTCCGGATGACCATGGCACTGGAACCGTTTGTCAGAGACTCAATGAGCCAGCCCACAAGGTTCTGCAGTAGTTCCGAGATATCGTCCACAGATAGCGATGAGCTGGCATTTAATGTCAGTAACGATTGAAACTGGGCTTAGATGTCAGAGCTAGTGCGATAATTGTCACATGCCTCTCGGTGTTGAGTTTGACAATCAGCGTCAGAGCGCCGAAGAACTTGACTTTGTCGTCAGCATAGCTCAAAAGGTCGCGGGCAATGCACCATGCTGATGGCGCCCTCTGCAAGCGATGAAGTGTCTCTTGTATGCGAGCAATGGTCTCTGGAGGCGCTGGTTCGTAAAGTGCCAGAATCAGCTAAGAAATGTCAGTGCAAACCCTACGGGTCGGGAGCACAACAACACATTGAATTCCTTACAGCCTCCGTTTGTTGAGTAGTGGAAGGAATCTCGTCGTCCATAGCGGTGTAGCAGATGTGAATTTGAGGGCTCAGCTGGTCGGGGCAGACCCCGAGAAAAGCTAGGTGGATTGAGCGTGTCCAGGTACGTTGGCTTGGGGTTCACGGCGGGGTCGCAACACCCTACTCAACCCGATGTTGGCGAGTCTTCAGACCACGCGGCCCTCGAAATATAGAAGGAGGCAAAGGGGGAAAGTAGTTGGCAAGCAAACTACCTCGCTAGCTTTTCCATCCTGCTGCCTGCTTTCTATTGGTCTCATACCTTTTCATGATGTTCATATACAGAAGACAACTGACCCCCCCAATACCCGTCAGCTCCCCATACCCATCACCCTATTGCTACACAAGCCTGTCTATTTCAGGTACTTATTATATTTCTAGGGAGTAACTGAAAAGTCTTGGGAATTTCAATATATTCTAAATGATATATATTATTCTTAGTAATATTATGTAGTTTATATAACTAAGTCTTAGTATTTAAAGTAAATAGATATTATAGTATTTAAATTAGACTAACTATAATATATCTAGAGTAACGGTACTTTCAAGTATAAAGAATATATAGAGATATTAACAATCTACCTAGTAGAATTACCACATACTATACATAATCTTACTATTTAAATATAATTAATATTCTAAGTATTTAATATTTTACATATTTAGCGTCCTATTGAGTAGAAAGCTTTGTATGATACATAGAAAAGATTCCTTTAATAGAAAGAAAACTCAATCATATTTAATAGTTAGTATATATTCTTATAAGTGAATATAATCAAGAAAGTCTAATATAAAAACTACTAGTTAAAATCTAATTCTAATCTAAAAGTATATATATAATAGCTAGAAGATAATACAATTAAGGCTAAAGTATAGGCTTATTAGTTATATTATACTATATCATAAATAATAACTATATATATTACTACATATATTGTAGTATACTGTTTATATATGATTAGTAAATAATACTAGATATCTAATACTAGTTATAGTTTAACTATATACGAACTAGTAAGTATTTAACATATTCTAAATCTGAAGTCTTATATAGCGTTATATATTATATTATATAATGACTATGATGATAGTAAATAACTAGAAGAGAAGTTTGTCTCTATATGGTAATTCTATTTATGATATATATTGCTTACTGGGAAAGCTAATACCAATTAATAATTAAACTTCTTACTACTGCTTCTTTATAAACTAATAAACTTACTTTAAGACAAGAAGTAAGTATAAAAACCTATAGTTAAGGTATATATAGAATAAAACATTATCAGCCTTATTAATTAAATATTTTGAGTACTTCTTGCCTTGAGATTTCCTTTAGAGATTCTGAACTTTATACTAAGTTTCTCGAAAAGATTACTATAAAAAGTTTAATTATATGTTCTTAATTCAATTATATTGAAATATCCTATTCTGAAACAAATGATTACAGGTAAGTTAATAGTGTCTTTTTAAGCTAGGTAAGATATTTATAAACTATAAGTAGCTAGAAAGTAGTTTTCTTTTAATTATAGTAGATATATAAGGAAAGAAACTCTTATGTATAATTACTATTCATAGGTTTTATAGTAATAGAATAGCTAATTATATAATTATGTATACTTATATAATCCCTAGAAACTATTTTATAGTAATCGTCTCTGGTCAAAAAAAACTATATCTTTATAGTCTTACTTTCTAGTTTTTAGTCTTAATTATTATATTTACTACTACTATTACTTTTACTATTATATACTCTATTATAATTAATATAATTATTAGAATTATTAGGAATACTATTATTACTATAATCATTATTACTATTAAAATTGTCAGGCGTATTATAGTCATTAATACTTGTTTTATTAATACTGCTTTTAAGAGTATTAAAAGGTATTATTTTAGAACTTTCAGAATCATATATCTAATTAATAAATATAAGTTTCAAGCTATTAGTATTACTATTATTAGTATTATTATTACTAGCATAATTATATACAAAATAAATATCTATATTACTAATACTAATACTATTACTATTTTATATAAAAGTATAATTGTAATTATTAATATAGGGTTGTATTAAAGGTTTCTGATCTATTTAAAGTCATATACCTCTCGGGGGACCCTGTAAAAGAAGTTGTACCTAGTACGTTAAACCCTATAGATATTACTAGTTCT
>RYZW01001846.1:0-16722 GCA_004367215.1 Colletotrichum trifolii | reverse complement strand
AATTAGCAGGGGGGGTAGGAGGGCTGAAGTTGTATTTTGAGGGGCAATATATCTACTAATAGTCGCAGTAGAGAGCAAGCTATTAGCCTTTCCCTTAAATATTTCTTTAAATAATATATTTATATTATTCTATACTATTTTAATGATAATCTTACTTTTTTTATTCTTAGATAAATCTTATAATAATATTAATTTATTGTATAACTTTTTTAATTTCTTTTTCTATAAATTCCCCTTAACAATAATTATTTATTAGTTCCTAAACTTAGCTAGGTAAATAAGAGAATTTCTATAGTTTTATAATAAAAATATAAATATAACTAGGTTTTTTAACTATAGTATAAATCTACTAGCTATATTTCTAAAGTAAGATATAGTAAGATTATTTAAATTTTAAATAAGTTAATTAGGGTAATATATATAATTAGCTATAGCTATTATATCAGGGAATCTACTAGATTATAAAGTAAAACTCTAAAAAATAAGGTAAACTAGTTAACTTTCTTAGAAGAATACAGTTTTATACTAGTATTACTATAAAACAGAAACCAGGAATAAATAATAACTATAAACTTAGTTAAATTAATATTATTAATATAACTAAATTATTTATTAAAAATAAAGATTATTATTTTCTAGATTAAGTTAAAAGGAGATTTAATTGTCTTAGTAGTAATAAGGTTTCAGTAATACTAGAGTATTTATTTATTAGCTTAACCCTATATATTAAATTAACTACTTATTAACTTAATATACTTAGTAATAGAAATTCTATTTCTATAGATAGTAAATGTATAGAAATATCCTAGGAAAATAAAGTTTTAGTTTTCTTTACCCCTAGAAGATAGTTAGTACTATAATTTTAAATAGGATTTATCTTATAAGTAATGATTATAAGTAATATTTAGTATAAATAATAGTATATTATAATTAAGTATATAAGGAAGTAATAGAGAATATAATAAGTAAGAAAACTTAAAATACTAATAGATAAAGAAAATATCTACTTTTATTCTATATATTTATAATAGTATTTATAATAGTATTTATTATATTAGAAAAAGTATAGAAAAGCTTTTATAATGAAAAAAGTATATAACTACTCTAGTAAACTATTTAAAGTATATTTACTCAAAGTATTATTACCCTAGTATATAATACTAGATTCTATCTATTATAAATTTCTAAAGAAAGTATTATAACTTTAAATAGAATTCAGTTATTTCTTTCTATTTAATTATTCCTTAATTTCTAAATAATTCCCTAATTCCAGAATTCTTTAATATCCTAGAGATTTCATAGATTCTTTATTAATAATTAATTCTTCTTAAAATTAATTAGAAATAAATTATCTTAGTCTTTTTTCTATAATTCTATTCCTTGTTTTATCTAGTCATTCCCCTAGTATAAATATCTGGTATTAGTTTAAGAATAGTCTTTTATTTTCTTTTAACTCTTTTAACTAACTATTCTTTTATATTTTTATATTCTTAAATTCTTCAACTATTTCTTCTACTTCTATAATATTAGTATTTATCTATATATTATAAATATTAGGCTAATTCCTTTACTTAACAAAATACTAAATCCTAAGTTTTCTTTTTCCTATTTATATTACCCTTTTCTCTAAAGTCTTTTCTACTTTATAGTAGTAGAATAAATCTCTAAATAGACTTTTATATATATTATCTATTTCTATAGGTTTAATATATATTATCATATATTTATACAAGTTTTTAGTAAACTTAGTAGTTAGAACTAAATAAGTAATCAAGATTATAAAGTAAATATTTATAGTTAGTAGTAAATCTAAGTTATAAGTAAGTTTTCTAACTTATCCCAGTACTTTAATTAGTCTAATTCTTAGAAGTAAAGTTTTTATTAATTAGCTTCTAAGTAGTGAAGAACGAACTCTTTCTAAGTTAGAGATATATATAATATCCTAAGGTAAATATAACTAATTTATATTTATAGTCGAATATAACTTTTATAAGTATTTGTACCTGTATAATTAAAAAAGATATTTTATTTTAAGTAATATTATATAAATTAGATATATTTATCTTTAGTAATAAGTTAAAGAATAAGTCAAGTTTATATCCAAAAAGGATTTCGCTTAGAAATTTAGATATAGTATTCATTTGGTTATTATTCAGTAAGAATCTTTATTAAGATAAGGGGAATAGTTTATAGGTTTTCTAGATTTTCTAAAAGGATATATAGACTATTGTTTTAACTATTTAGTTTTTCTATTCTAAAAATCTATTAGTTTATAGGTAATAAGCTATTAAGAAGTATAGCTTGATATCTAGGGTTTTCTATATTCCTTTTGAGAATTATAATAAGAATTTTAAATTATAATTAGAAATTATTATTTTAAGAATTCTTTAGTCTTTTATATAAAGAGATTATAGAAGAACTTTCGCCTAACTTACTAATATATAAATAGTATATCTTAGAATTTATAGAGGTATTTTAAAGAATTTATCTATAACTATTATTAATAAGTTAGATAATAAGAATTCTATAAGTTTCTAAGAAAGAAATCTAATAGTACTTTAATAAAACTTATAATAAAATCTATAGCTTTAGTATAGAATAGTATTAGTAGATACATAATAAATTAGAGTTTTCCTAAACGTTTTATTTTTAACTTTAATAATAGATTATAGATTAAGTAATATTTAATACATTCCGCGATTTTCTTTGTAACTTATAGGATTATAAATATTAATAATATGTTATATTATATTTTCTAGTTCTTTTAGTAATAGTTATTTTTATGAGAAGGTTTAATAAATTATCTAGTTAAAGTATTAGGAATATATAGTTTTCTTTATCCTAAATATTTAATATAATAAAACAGTTTATTATTAAATATAAAAAGTAATCTATTTAAATCTCTTAGGTATAATAACTATTTATAGACTTTATTGAATCTAATATAAGTATAATATATTTTCTTAACTACTTTTTAGTAGTTTTATCTAATCTAATTTCTATTATAATATATATAGCTAAATAATTCTATATTCTATCTAATTTACTATTTCTTAAAGTTAGTTTTTAACTTATTTATATTCTAGAGAATATATCTAGGATATTATTAGTATTTCTAGGAATATAATAGTATTCTAGTTAAAATTGTGAAAAGTATTCTACAATTAAAATAAAGTATAAGTTAGTTCTTTTTCTATTAATTATAAATAATATTTTCTGAATTATTATGTTTAGAGTAGAAATATAATTTATTAGTATAATTAATAGAGTTTTCTTAGTTAATTAGATTAGGGTTTTGTTTTCTAGATAGTCTAGGTTAGATATATAATTTCAAGTTTAGTAAACTAGTATTTTATTTTAATACCTATAAATACTCAGCTAATATATAAGATTAGTTGAATTAAAGTATATAGTATTTATTCTCTAGGTTTCTAGTTATTTTCTTTAAGTTTTATATAGAAAGGAAAAATATTTATATTTATATTACTAGGAATATTAATTTAAATAAATAGTATTCAGTTCTAACTATAGTAAATTAAAATAGTTTCTATAGTAAGTATTAACTCAATATTTTTCAAGCTATCCTTTTCTTTCTATATTAGCTTAAAAGTTATATTAATATAATAGTATTTTCATTTTTACTTAGTAGTAATTCTTTATTCGTATTTTTATAATAGTCATTTTGTCTTCTAATGTTAAAGAATTTCAATCCTAGATATATATATTACTATAAGATACTATAAGTATTTTGTTATATTAATCTATTTCTCTAAAACTACTAGGATCTTTAGAAACATAATATCTTTTGAATTATATATTTTATTTTTAGTATTTAAAAGTTTAAAGTTATTTACTTAAAAGCCTAATAAGTTAACTAAAGAGAATCTTATAGAATACTTATTTCCTAAGAACTTAAAATTATAACAATTAAATAATTTAAGAATTATATCTAATTACTAGTAGTATTATTCTATAGTTTCTAAAAGAATTATTATATCTTTAAGAAATACCTAAGCGAAATCCTAGTATAGTTAAAAGATTTTATTTCTAAATTATTAGGTATATACTAGTAAGTTTCTCAATTCTATTAGTATTACTATGAGCTTTTTTATCCTTAATAGCTAATATTTATAAGTTATTCTTAGTATTCTTTAATAATTAGTATTTAGTAAAAATATTACTTAGTATTAATTACTATTATAAATTTCCTTTTATAGACTTTATATATAACTTCTAATTAGAGTAGTATAGGATAAATGTCTAGAATAGTAACTTTATTAATTGTTCTTAAATCTATAATTATTTATACTTTTTTCTTTCTATTTACTATTCTCTAAACTATATAAATTAGTACTCTAAAAACTATATATAAATTGACTTATTTATATCAATCTTTTTAATATATTCTATTAAGCTTTTCATCTAGGAATTTCTAATTTTCTAGGCTAATTAGGTATAAGTATGATATAATTCTCTTTTTATAGTAATCTTCTACTAATAGTATAGTGATTCTTCCGTATTCTTCTATATTAATCTATTTTTCTAGTTTTTAAAAGATTAAATACTTAGTAATAATCTTTAGAATATTTTAAATATATTTCTTTAAGTAATTATGAATTATGGGTTGTTATAAAGTAAAGATAGTATTGTCTTTAGAGTTAAATTCTAAACCTAGTTTTTAGTCTTATTATAACTTATTAGTAATAGCTAAATAAAAGTCTTTGCTATTAAGATAATTAAAAAGTGAAATTTTATTTTTATTTAGGTTATAGATTATTATTGCTTCATAATTATCAGTAGAAATATACCTAATCCTTTAGTTTTCTAAGATTTTCTAGTTATCTAATAAGTAGTTATAAATAACTACTAAAAATTATTGACTTATTACTATATTAATTATACTATTATGAATAGGTTAGAATATAAATACATTAGTTTTAAACTTTGTAAAGTATTAACTAAAATATATACTAGAGCTTTTAGAGAAATCATTAAGCTTTTAGCTAATTTTACTAGATAAATATTAGGTATTCTTCAAGCGTATATTTATACTAAGATTTCAAAATTCTAATATAAATTAATCTTAATAATTCCTTTAGTATTAAAAATATTAATTCTATTAGAAATATTAAATTCGTAACTCAGTAAAGTTTTAGTATTTAGTTTATTGATTACCTAGGCTTTAATATTAAGTTTTAACATTTTCTGGGAATTATTAATTATTCCTTAGTAGAGTAGTAAAAATATTACTTATCTTATAGTTTATTAAAATTCTATTCCTAATAATTATATAGTTGAATTTAAGTTAAACTAGTAACTAAATAGTTAATCTAGTATATCTTTTTAAATAAGGTATCTTATAACTCCTATATCGATATATATATTAAATATTATATCATTTAGTATACTTCTTACCTTAATCTAGGTATAAGTAGTTTCGTATAAAGTAGCTAAAAGTATTATTATGAAAATAGGTTTTAGTTCTAGTAAACTATTATCCTAAAAAAGCTTAATCTTTTTCTAATAATCCTTATAGTATTACTCTCTTTCCTTATATTTCTTATTTATAGTTTTACTATAAATAAGATATCTTATAGAAACGAAGAAATTATCTTAATACTTCAATAACTTCTAGTAATTACTTAGTATATATTTATCAAAAATAATATTAATATTTTCTATTATAAATTCTAGAGTATTGTTATTAGAATCTAAGGATAATTTATAGTTATAATCTATATTATAAGTATTATATTACTACTAAGTTTCTTCTTATATATTTGTATTAACTTTATAATTAATTTACTCATCTAAGTTAGTTCCCTAGATATTAATAAAGTTCTAAGTATTAGTTTTATTGATTAGATCTAGCTTAAAATATTAGTTATAAATAACTTTTCCCGCTTTAGTATCTTACTTTATTCTTTTAGATTAATTATATCTTCTTATAAATTCATTCTATTTTTTATTTATAGAAAGAAACTTTATATTACTAGAAAGTTTACTTTTAGACTAATTAATATAACAGGATATCTCCTTAGCTATATAGTTTAGCTAATTAAAATAAGTTGAATTCTAAATTCAATTTAATAAACTAGCTTATATGTTATGTAGTTAATTTATAGATCTATTAGTTTTATTTATAATATATTAAAGCTTAGTCTATTATCTTTATATAAGTTTTCTTTTTATACTTTCCTATTATCTAGAAATTATATTTCTTATTTATTTATCTTAGTATTTTACTAGGAATTTAATCTATTAGTCTTTTTCTCTACCTAATCTAAGTCTTAGGATTCTTATTATAAGATTTAAATCTAATTTATTATAAATAATTTTAAGAATTTCTCATTTATATTATTAGGTTTATCTTATAAGATTTAAAATTTTAGTAATAAATAGTTATAAGTCCAGTTTATTATAGATATTATTTATAATATAGAATAATTCTTTCATTTTCTATTCAATAACCTAAATAAGTACTTTAAATCTTATTCTTAGAAGAAGAATCTAATCTTCTAGTTTATATTAGTAGTATTAAAAAGCTAATTATTATTTATTAATTAGATCTATTATATACTAATTATAAATACTTCTATAGAGATATTACAATATATTCTTAGTAATAGCTAGTTACTAGTAATTAGAATTAATTATATAAAACGTTACTACTTTAATAAATTATTCAATACTTATATAAGCTTTTTTAGTACTTTCTATATAGAATTCTCTAGAGAAATTATATCTATTAAAGAAATTAAAAAATCTAATTCTTTCTAGTTTAAACGTATAGTTCTATAGTAGTTCCTTAAGTAGTTTATCAAGTAAGTTAAACTCTGAATCATTTTTTTCTTTTATTACTACTAGTAATTTTAATAGTAATCTTAGTAGTGACTTTAATAAGTACCTAGTATCATTTCTACTTCTTCTTCTTACTAGCTATAATATTCTATATATTTAGTAAAAGATAACTAAAAATCTCTAATAGTTATTTAGATTTAGAAATAGGGAAAGAAATAGATTAATAAGTAGATTAAGAAGTAGATTAGGAAATAACTCTAGTAATAATACTAGAAATCATGAAGCCTATTATTATACTAGATTTAGATTTAAAAGTATTTCTCTTAGTATTAGAATACTCCTTATTATTTCCTAGTATTTCATAACTTCTAATATAAATACATTATAATTATTAATAGAAATCAAAATAGTATTTCAGTTATCTTATTAATAAAGGAAATATTCTAATAAATCAACTTTATCCTTAGATTTAGTATTTATCTACATTATTCCTTAGAAATCTACTAATTCTCTAGGGATTCCTAGGTTTCTTATTCTAAGTATAAATAATAATCTAATCGAAAAGGGGAATAGAATTAGTAAATTAAGTTAATTAAGTTTTACAAGAAAAATAAATAAACAATTATTCTACTAAGTAAGGATTAAAATAGAAGAATATTACTTAAACTTCCTAGATCTAGTTAGAGGTTTTATAAATCCCTGGTCTTTTATGAAATTTAGTTTCTCTAGCTCTTTATCTAAAACCTAGTAATAATCTATTTAACTATAAATTAGTAATGATATATTATAGTAACTATTCTAGTTAAGGATTATATAGTTATTCTCCTATTACAAATAGTATGTTTCTAGATATTAAATTTTCTCTAATATTATAATAATTAGGATCCTTATTAAGAAATTATTAGAACTATAATTTAAATTTATATTTCTATTCTATCTAAATATCTAGGAATTAGTATATTATAAATAGAGTAGAATAAATTTAGAAAGTTTCTAATATTAATTCTAATAATTTCATCTTTTATTATAATAAATATCTTTAAAATAAACAATATTTCTATATTATATATAGTAATTATCTAATTTACTTAAAATAGATTCAAAAGTAAAGTAAATCAAACTAAATAAGTGATTATAATATTAGCTTTATTTACTATCTACTATTTTAGTATCATCCTAATAGTATAATTCTTTAGTAAATATAAGACATCTTATTAGTTATTAGTACTAGAGTTTTATTATTGATTGAATATTCTCTAGTTATATTAATTAGTAATCTATTAAGTAAACTAAATTCCTACTAATACAAAATAATATATACTACTAATTATTATATTTTGATACTAGTAAAGTAATAGTATAAAAGCTAATAATTTTTCAAAGTTTCTATTTAGAATTTACTTAGACTTCTATAGTATTTCCCTAAGGAAATCCTAGAGGAATCCTAGAGAAATTCCTAGAGAAATCCTAGTAATCTCTAGTAAGAAATCCTAGTAATTTCTAATAGGAAATCCTAGTAATTTCTAGTAAGAACTCCCTAGTAAATATCTATTAGAATCCTGAGTTTTCTTTAGTATTCTATAATAATTATTTAGTTATTTTTCTTCTATACTTAGAACAATATCTAAGCTTTTTATTTTATATATAGATTTAACTATAGATTTGATTTAATAATAGTATGAATACTAATACTAGTTTATAACTAGCTTAAATAGTAATGGAATTACTTATTATTATAGATAATTATATTTCTAGTTCTAATATTTAACTTCATAGTAATAGAAGACCTTATAGTAGTAGTTTATATAGGGAGAATTGTATTAAAACTAAAGCTTAATATATATAGCTAAAAGTAATTATTAAAGTATAAGAATAGGTATAGTACTAAAGCTACTACACGACTCTACTAGCTACTATACAGCTTAAGTAGCTTGTGTAAAGTATAACTAGCCTATTTATTTATATTTAAATACTTTACTCTAGTTTGAATAGAACAAACCTTTTAATAACCTGTTTTCAGACTATATACTATATTACTTATTTATTATAACTATAAACCTAGTTATATTTGATTATTTCTAAATTACTTATAATTAATAAATATAAAGGAAATCCTTTTTAATCTATCTTATTAATTCTTAAAAAAACTTTTTAAAAGTAATATCCTTAATTACTAGTAACTTTAGTATAATCGTAAAGCTATTCAATAGTTTTATTTTTAATTATTGATATATTATAATATAATTCTATATAACTAGTTAAGATATCTAGAAATATATTAATCTAGATATTCTACCTATTCTTAACATTTCAAAAACAATTAATCTACTTAAATTCAACTAATAGTTTACTCGAGAAAATACTATTTAAGAGAAAGTTATAAATACTAAACTCTATACTTCTAAAACTAAAAAGGTTTTCAACAAATATATAATAAATTTTAAACTTTAAATAATGGAAACATTTAATTGTAAGAAAATAAATAAATATTACAATATAATTTAGATATAGGTTAATACTATTATTAATAATAGCTTTCCAATACTTACTTATATAGAACTCTTCAATACTAATAATATTTCTTTTTAAACTTTTCTGAAGATTCTAAAATATTAATATACTTAAAATAATACAGTTATAGAATAATAAATTAGAGTTAAATATAAGAAAATCCTCGAGAAAGCTATTTTAAATATCTTAATATCTCTAGTCTAGTATAGTATAATAAGTAGTATACTATTTACTTCTGAGTAATTATATATAATATCTCTAAAATCTAGGGAATCTTTATAATTAAGAAGTAGTTTTAAGTATTTATTTAATATATTTTACCTAGTTAAGCTATAATTCAGTATTAGAATATTACTAAGAGAAAGACTCCAAACCTCAAAATCAGGACTTTTATTAATCATAAAGAGGTTTATATAGCTTTATTTTATACTAATAAAAGTTTAATAAGGAACTATGATAGAATACTATTAATATTAGTTATTTTTATAAGAAAATTAGATATACCTTAAGTTAAACTTAAATACTTATATAATTTCAGAAACTATTTATAGTTTCTTAAAAACTATAAGTATATCAAATATACTATTACTAGTTTATATACTGGATTCTTCAATATTTAAATAATAATGACTACTTAAAATAATATTATAGATAAAGTAAATAATTCTAAACTTTATACTCTATACTAGAAACTAGTTAGAAAAACATAGCTATACTCTAAAAAGAATACTAAGAAAGCTAAAATAATATTTTTAGATACTTTAAAAACTAAATTAGCTTTTTTAGGTATTACGTTTAGTAGTAACTACTACTACTCTTATAATTTAATATATATAAGTATTAATCTTATTCTTATTAAAAAATTGATTATAATCTTCCTAGGGGTTTTGTAACTATTCAAAACTTTTATATATTTTCAAGAAATATAGCTTTTAATAGGTACAAAGTAATTTGTATTACTAATTCAATGGATTTCTTTAAGAAAAGATCTTTTAAATTTAATAAAGAAATAGATTTAATTTAATATAGTTTAGCTAATTTCTTTATAGTTAGGTAGAGTAAAAGAATTATTAAGAAAATACTTGATAGTTTGAATAAGAAGAATATACTCGATTTAATATTAGATAATATGATATATATTAAAGTTTTTCTATATTAATATTATCTTAAGAATTCTATTTCTTAATAAAACTAAGATCTAATATGTAAGACTAAACTATCTTCTTAGATTTAGCTTAATTAAATATTCTATTATTACAAAATGGTTACTTGGAAAGTATAACCTCAG
This sequence comes from Colletotrichum trifolii, assembly GCA_004367215.1. Taxonomy (NCBI): domain Eukaryota; kingdom Fungi; phylum Ascomycota; class Sordariomycetes; order Glomerellales; family Glomerellaceae; genus Colletotrichum; species Colletotrichum trifolii. The sequence goes on along the minus strand of RYZW01001846.1, from coordinate 6,122 downwards.
TTTCCTTAAATATAAACTTATTTTAAACTATTTTATAATCTATTTAGAAACTTCTAGTATTATCTTAGAATTCCTAAGTATTCTATTCTCTTAAATATATTTTAAGATAGTTTTCCTAGAACTAAGGTTTCATAATACCTATATATAATATTTTTAAATAGAATATTTTAAATAAACTACTCTTAAGTATTCAATCTTTAATACTAAAAGGGTAAAGATTACAAAACTAAAGTAACTAGATTATTCCTACTATATAATAGTTTATTCTTAAAAAGCTATCTCTAGATAAACTTTAGAGTTATATTTAGTTTACTTATTTTATTATATTACCTAAGATCTATTGAACTTCCTGAATAACGTATAAATAATTCCCAAATACTTATTATTAAACATAAATTTTCAAACCTATTGTTTATAGTTATACTACTTAATAAAACCTATAATTGAATTTTTTAAATACTAATAACAATTAAAAAATAACTACAAAAATGGAGAAACCTTTTAATTTACCAAATTCAACAAAATATTAAGAAAGTAGTAATAGTAATTAATAGACAAACTGATTACTAGAGATAAATAATAGAATTTAGTTACTTTTACTCTATACTTAGAATAGTATCTAAGCTCTTTACCTTATATATAGATTTAATTATATATTTTACCTAATAATAGTATTTATACTAATACTAGTTTATAACTAGTTAAAATAGTAATGAAATTACCTATTATTATAGATAATTATACTCCTAGTTCTAATATTTAATTCTATAGTAATAGAAGACTTTATAGTAATAAGTTATATAGGGAAATCCTTTTACCCTATATATAGATTTATCTATAAATTTTACCTAGTAATAGTATTCGTGCTAATACTAGCTTATAACTAGTTAAAACGGTAATGAAATTACCTATTATCGTGGATAATTATACCCCCGGTTCCGATATTTAACCCTATAGTAGTAGAAGACCTCGTAGTAATAGTATAGCTAAAAGTAACTACTAAGGTTATAGGGTTAAGAACTTTTATAAACCTCTTAAAGATAGAATAAAACAGAATACTAAGAACTAGGTATTCTATAATTCATTACTTTTCTGTATCTTTTTTAATAGAACTGAAATTTCCTCAAAGTCTATATAATTATTTACAAAGAAATATATAGAATAAGTATAGAAAATATCTAGCTATAACTATTATAATTAAGACTATTACTTTATTAAATTAAACCTTAATAAATTATCCTAAATATTATAATTAATAAATAACTTATAAATATTTAAAAGAAGATTATCTAGCTAACCTATAACCTACTATACTAAACTAATAATATTAGGGACTAGGTATTAATTAGGTAATACTTTAATATTAATATATTACTATAATACTAGTTACTAGATACTTTAGAGTATTATAGTAATATAGTTATAGAAGTTTTAAAAATTATCTAGTTATACTAGGAATATCTATATTTATATAAGTATTATTTATAAGCTAGTTATAATTAATATATTAAGATCATTCACTAATGAAAACAAGCCAGATCCGACTATACTTATATAGAAATTATAAATTAGCTTATATTGATAGTAGAAAACTTTCGTATAAGTAATATAAAGTCTTATCTTAGGAGTAAATAAAACTTAGTAGGGATATTAAGGTTATAGATATTAAGGTTATAATAAATATTTAAATAGAATACTTATAGTTAGTAGTAATTAANTAGTTAGTAGTAATTAAATATCTCGAGATATTTAAATTATACGTAGCTATGAAAGCGTGAAAGTATTAAGGTATAAAGGTATAAAGGCGTAAGGTTACCGCGGAAGGAATTATTAGTTATTTATTATTAAAAAGGTTAATATAAGGTAAGTATACTAGCTACTACAGCTGCGAAGGGTTTAGCCCTAGATTAACTAGAAACTAGCTATAGTAATTAGTATAGGAAGTAAGAGGGCTAAAGTTATATTTTAGGGGGTAATACATCTACTAATAGTCGCAGTAGAGAGCAAGCTATTAGCTCTACCTATAAATAATAGGATAAAGAATTAATCTTAAACTATTTCTTTTTTATACTAAAAAGCTAGTTAGAATAAGGAAGGATACTAGAAAAGACCTAATTTCTTAAGAAATTAAAATATACGAAACTATACAATTACTGCTTCAACTATAAGTAAAGTTTATTCAAGTAGTAGCTATACTATATAATATATTTCTAACTATTCTAGAATAACTAGAAATTACTATATAAAATTAAAGAAGTTTAGTATAAATAGTATTTTTATTAGTAAATATTAGAATACGCTCTAAATCTTTATTAAAACTTATAGTTTTACTAGGGATAGACTTATATTTATATTTATTAAATATACTTATTCAAAAAATACTATAAAGAAAGTATTTTGAGAAAGTTATTAAAAGTTAAACTAAAGGGATATATTAGATACCTAATAAACTATACTCTAACTACTTCTAAATTTTATAGGATGTAGATCTTTACTTTTAAAGAAACTATTATTATTCAAAATATTAAATTTAATAAGATAAGATTTTACTTAAAATAAGACTTATATAAAGTAGTTATGGAAGAAACTATAAAACTACTACTTAAGTTAATTGTTAAGAAAGAAGAAACCTTGATTCTTAAAATACGAAGGGATTCTAGAATAGTAAAAATACCTGATAAAAAGCCTCTTTTTTTCTAGTTATCCTATTAATACTAGAAATAGCCTAAAACATTAAGCTAAACCTAGAATTAGTCTTAAAAACTAATAAAAGAACTATAATTATACTCAAACTAATACTTAAACTAATAAGACTAGTCTAGATTTCTAATTAATAATAATTAAATAAAATAATTCTAGGTGAAAATTAGAGTTTAGAAAATATACTAACAGCTATAAAAGTAGATAATATATTTAAAATAAAAGATCTAGCTAACTAAGAAAGAATATCTATTTTAATCAAGAGTAGAAGTAATTACTTTAAAACACCTATTCTATTAACTTAGGACAAAAGAAATATAGTTCTAGACTTTAACTAACTAGGTTAGGATCTTTACTTACTTAAGAACCTAGCTAATAATAAAGGAGTAAATAATAGTAGTAAATTAAGCCAAAGTTTACTATTAATAACTATATAGTATTCTGAAAAGAATATAATAGTAGTATATTATACTTCTTAGAATACGAATAGGATAGTTTTACTAATACGTATTTACCTAATTACTAGTAAAAGCTTAATAAAGATAGTTTTAACTTTTTAATAGTTTTCCTTATTATTTATTCAAAATATAATATTAAAAGAAGGATCTGTCTACTAAGATTTAAATATACTTTAATCAACTAGTTATACTACTAAAGACTTAGAAGAATATTACCAACTTACTAGAACTACTATAAAAACCCTTTAGTAAAATAATAAAGATTAGGATTATAAAGCTAAAAGAGAAAAATACATAATAAGAAATGGATTACTAGGATAATAAGTCTAAGCCTTTTCCTCTTAAGTGAGTTTTTACTTATAAGATAGATATAAATAGTTTTTTAGAATAGTATAAAGTAAGAATTGACATCTATAGAGTAGCTAGTTAATCTATTATAAATTATATATATAGTAATACTAGTTATTTAAGCTTTTTAAGTAGTTATAGTGGTTATAGTATAATTTAACCTTGAAGTTTTCTAGTTTAATATGATTAATATCTTTCTTAATACTATGAACGATCTTAATAGATTTCTAATAATAGTTAAACTACCAAATAGATTGAAGGTTATAAGGTATTAGATAGAACTTAAATATATTTTCTATAGATTTTGACGTATACCTCTTTTTTAGTGTAAAGCCTTTTATACTACTTTTAAGTTATTAGGTTTCTAGTTATACTTAGAAAAGCTTTATTTATTTGAAATTAAAAGTTTAAATATCTATATTCTATTCTATATAGATAATGTTCTTCTTTTATAATATGAGGTAGCTAAAAAGAATATTCTTAAGATTATTAAAAGTATTAAATATACTTATAAACTTAAAGAATAAAGTCTTATTAAGTATTTCTTAGGAGTTGAAATAATGAGAAATTATAAATATTATAAGATTTTAATTAGTTTATAATATATATTTTACCAAGATTACTAAGTATTTTAATTTGAACTATAGCTTAATTTTAATAATATTACTTCTAGTAGTAATTTTTACTATAAATAGTAGTTAAACTATATTATAGGAGATTTATATATACTAGATAAAAGTTAGTTTAATTCTTTATATTTCTATTATAATATAACTAGATATTCTATTTATATATTCTCTATTCTTAAGATACTTTATGAATTCTTCTTAAGTATACTAAAATACTATAAATTACGTAATTTAGTACTTCTTTAGGATAAGATTCCTAGTACTATAGTTTAGAAACTTAGGGGGTATTGATAAAACCCTTTAAATATTCTTAGTACTAGAAATACTTTATTTATAAACTATAAAGAAACTTAAAAATTAAATTATAACTATATTATCGCTCTACTTAAAAAACTAATTCAATAGAAAGCGATTTAATAGGGTACTATTATCATTTGAATAATTAAAATACAATTTCTTAGTTTAGAATATATTTTAAAAGAGACTATAGTATAAAGGAGACTATTTTATAATATTAAGCTTAGCTTTAGAAACATCTAGCAAATCTATTATAATAACTACTAAACCTTTTAACTAGTAATCTCAAATAATAAATACCTATTTACTAGATTTTGATATATAGATATTTAATAGATATAACTATATTAAAAATACTTAAGGAATAACTTTAAAATAGTCTATATATTGATAGATTTAATACTAGTAGAAACATTTATAAAAAACCTAATTTAAGTAAAGTTCAAATAATTTCAAATATTTCTTAACTTTATAAACTTATAAATAATACTTTTAACATTAGCTAAAATAATAAATAAAACCCCCTAAAATAATTTCTTATCTATTTAAATATATATAGAAATTACTTAGATATTTATCTTTTACTTTGAATAAGAGGTTTTAGTAGTATTAATATAAAGAAAAGAGAAGGTAATAGTATTCTTTAAGTTATTCTTAAAGAATAAAGCTTTTAAGTTAAGTTTTTATCTAGCTAAATATTAATTATTGGAATTTAGAATTTTAGGTAAGTAGGTAAGACGCGGTAATTAGTATATAGAAATAAACTTATAAAAGTATTAAAAATTAATTACAACCCCTAAAGAGAATAGAAGTTAGAATCTAAGCTTATCTAAAAAGCAGAGGATATTTAAAACTAGTAGTTAAAATACTATAACTGAAACTACAAGTTCTAAACCTTTTTATAATAAACTAAAGTATAGAATTTTAATTAACTAGAATATTAGTTATAATTACTAAAGATCTAGGAATATAACTATTTAAAGTTAGCTAGATAAGTAATATAAGCTAGGGAATTTAAGTAATAAGAAGTTAAAATGCCTAAATTAGAGAAGCTTATTTAATAATAGGGGTTTAAGTAATATAGTTTCAAATACTTCTATTCTTAATAAAGGTAGTTTGGAAATCTTTCTACCCTACTAATTATAGCTTGAAATAATCAAGTTTCTTTATATTACTGATTTTCTTAATTTTTAACTAAGAAGAATTAGATTTAAAAGAAAATTCTTAGGTTAAAATATTTACTTTATTAGTATCTGAAATCTATAAGACTTTTGAAAATTTCTTAAATATTTTATATATTTTACTTAAAACTAAGAAATATATAGCTTTTAAGCTAGTTTTATACTAGTCATAGTAGTTTGAAACTGAACTTTTCCTACTAATACTAATAATATAAAAATAAAAGCTTTAAGAGTATTACAAGCTACGCCTAGCTAGTTAACTCTAGCTTTACCTAAGTCCCGATAACTATACCTAAGAAATCAAGTACTAGTAAGCTACTAGTAAACCCCTAATACTACCCTTAAGTAGACTTTTTATACTTTTCACGAGAATTTCTCTTTTACTCTTTAGTTCTAAATAAATAATATTTATACTCCTTATAACTAAATTATAGCTTAAGCCTAGCTTTTTATATATTTAGAACTTAGATTTATCTTTTATATAAATAATACTAAATTAAATATAGTTT
>RYZW01001845.1:3370-16723 GCA_004367215.1 Colletotrichum trifolii | reverse complement strand
TATTTATAGTATTTCTTAAGTAGGTATACTTGATAACTATAAGTATAAATCTATCCCTAGTAAAGTTATAAGTTTTAATAAAAACTTAGAGTATATTCTAGTATTTACTAATAAAAATACTATTTATACTAAGTTTCTTTAATTTTATATAGTAATCTCTATTAGAAACTAGCCACAAGAGGTGCTTTAGTAATACCTTAATAGTATTATAATAAACTTAAAAAGTTTACACCTAAGGTAAAAACTCTTTACTAGACTATAAAGATAATAGTTATATATAGCTTTAATAGTAATATCCTATACAAACCCTAAAACTTAGGTCTATAATATACCCCCTACTACCCTACTACTCTATTATTATAGTAANCCTACTTACCCCCAAGATAAAACTTTATACTACTAATATAAAAGTTCTCTACTACTAATATAAGCTAACTCATAATTTCTATATAAGTATAGTAGGACTTAGCTTATTCTTATTAGTAAATGATTTTGATATGTTAATTAAGTATAACTAATATATAAATAATATTTATATAGATATGGATATTTCTAGTATAATTAAATAGTTTTTAAAACTTTAATAATTATAGTATTATAATATTCTAAGCTATCTAATAACTGATATTATAGTAAAGTATTAATATTAGGGTATTATTTAATTGATACCTAGTTATTAATATTATTAGCTTAGTATAGTAGCTTATAGGATAGCTAGACGATTTTCTTTTAAATATTTATAAGTTATTTTTTAATTATAGTATTTAGAATNTTAAGAACTCTAAGATATAAATATTAGAATTTATTAGAGGCTGGCTATGAGAGGTATTTTAGTAGTGCTTTAATAGTATTATGATGAACTTGAAGAGTTTATACCTAGGGTGAAAACTCTTTACTAGACTATAGGGGTAGTAGTTATGCGGAGCCCTAATAGTAATATCTTATATAAGCTTTAAGGTTTAGATCTATAATATACCCCTTACTACTTTATTGCTCTGTTACTATAGTAACTTGTAATATCTATAGTTTTATAATATAATTATAATATCTAACTACTTAAGCTAATCTAACTAGTAAAAAAAATCTATTAAGATAACTTCCTCAGGTATTACTAATATTAGATAGTTTTGCTAATAAGAAAATTCAGGTATTATTATTATTAGATGGTTTTGCTAATAGAAAAATTTATACTATATTTATTTTAGGTCATTTTATACTATACTCCTCTTCTATTTATCTATAAAAAACCCTTTTCTCTTTTTTTATATATAGTTCTGCTTTCTTTCCTCTAGTATTATATAATTCCCATCTCGTGTTTGTGCTAGTACTGTTAAATTGCTACTTTTCTGCTTTCTTTCCCCTTTTCGTATACTATTTATCACTATATTAATTACTGCTACTACTAGATCTGGCTTTTCTAATAATGATCCTTCTTACTACTATACTTTTTCTAAGCTTACCTTTTATATTTATAGTAGTTTTATTATTTAAAGTGATTCTAATAATAATAATAACTAACCTTTTATAATAGTTATTGATACTTGCCTTAACTATTATTTGAAGTAGAATAAGAGTAGTATTACTTACTCCTATATATAGGGTTATGGCTACTCTTACTATGAGTATTTGTGAATAAAAAGTAAATGTGAATAGGGATTTTACTTTTTTACTATAAGTGCTAAGCTATATACTACTAGCTGCTAAGTTGATTATCTGGTTGTAATTAATAAATATATTGTTATCCCTGTTGTTGTTGCTTCTAAGAATAAGGATAAAGCTATACTCTGCCGTGTTACTATCCTATTACCTGAGTTCTCTGCTATAGTCTAGTACTATAATAATTGCCTTAATTATACTTAATAGGAGGTTTCTGTTTATATTGCTGCTGCGTTTACTATTCCTACTTTTTGCGTTAAAAGTATTCTTATTTCTATTTTTACTTTTACCCCTAAGTAGGTTATTGCTAGCTTTAGTAGTATTATGTGAATAATAGTAAGTTTCCCCTTTTTTCTTTCTATACTTTTATTATACTAATTTCTTTATAGTAGGGTATTATAATATATTCTAGTATTTGTACTACCTTTTATTAATATTGCGGCTATATCCTTAGTTTTATTGAGGCTAGCTCGCCTATCTGCTGCTATTGTATTATTACCCTTTTAGTTTAATGCTAATAATGCTTTATTTATGAATAGGTATTACTTATTGATATCCCTAATAATAAGGAGGAGGAGGAGGAGGATGATAATAATAAAGAGGANGGAAGAGGATTTCTAAGGTAACTAGGAGATATAAGATAATACTAGCTTTTCTACTTAATTAGTTTATTTAATACTTTAGGGGTAAGTCTAGTAACTAGTTATATATACCCCCTAAAGGCTATTATATTATTCGATTTATAGTTTATATAATTTTTCACTACTAGTAAATTAATATTAAACTATTATTCTCCCTAATATTTCTATACTATAACTTAAATCGTATTATAGCTTTATTATTAGTAAGGTTCTCTAAAAGTTCCTATATTAGGGTATTATAACTTTTCTATTTGATTAATATATTATAGTTATATCCTCGCTTAGGTATATTCTTTACTACTAATATCTTTTTAATATTATATTCTTTATATACTTTACTATTTTTTTTAGCTAGAACTAAGATAAGATTAAATTATATATCTATATACTATTATAATAGTAATAAGTTATCCTCTACTTATTTAATAAAGTTAATATAGAATATTAAATAGATACCTATAGGGATATCTAAAATAATATTTAGTAAGTTTAGTATATTAATAACCCTATATTTAAATAATACTTAATTAAGTTTCTTATTTAGCTAATTCAGTTTAATATAATATAGTAATAACTATACCTTATCCTTAACCTAAAACTTCTTAGCTACTTATTATATCCTATTTACCCCTATATTATTATATTACTATATATATACTATTACTATTTAAACTATAGTAATACTATCCTTGACATAAAATAGGAAAACTAAAACATATCTTAAACTAGAATATATAATTTATTTTATTATTTTAGAATATAAGATAAGTATAATATTAAACCTATTTAAAAACCTATTTAAGTTTACCCTAATTACTAAAAAGTTCCTATTATTTAGTACTAACTAGTAAATAGTAATATAAGCTAGCTAGTCTAGTTATAAGAAAATAATATATATTTATAGGAAAACTTAAATCTTAAGTATTAGTTTTTCTATCCTACTATTTATTTAAAGATAGAATAATATTAAAAAAACTACTATACTTTTATTAACTAGTATAATATTATCTAGAAAATACTAATTTAGTCTAATCTATAATTAGTAATAATTAATATAAGGAAACTATAAAACTACTACTAAATATCCTAGAACTTTTCTATATAAATTTTAGTAATTATAATTATTATAGTTTCTAACTAGATATATTTTAAAAATTAGTTTATAATTATTATAAAGAATGTTAAGTTATTTTCTATAATAGATAATAGTTTTATTATAAAATTAATAGAAATCTATAATTAAAACTTATTAAGAATCAAGAAGAATTATAAGAAATTTTAGTAGTACTACTATCCTTTATATAAATACTAGTAGATATTATATACTTATATAAAATATTTAATATCCTTTAATATACTATCTTAATACTAATCTTATTATGGTTGTATTAAAGGTCTCTAATCTATTTGAAGTCACATGCCTCTCGGGGTCTCTGTAGAGGAAGCTGTACCCGGTATATTAAACCCTATAGATACTACTAGTTCTGAGGAACCGTTTAAACGGAGAAAACCTCAGGTAGTAAACGCGGTTAGTTAATACAATAGGTGACAAATAGGGAAGGTACAGGCCTATCCGTCGCAGTTATTCTTAAGAGATTGTAGTAAGTTACGTGATACTAATGCTAGTTAGCTGGCAGCGCCTGTTACTAGCCGTTAATAGTCACTAGCTATTAACAGCTAGTAGCAGGAGCTACTAGCTAGTAGTGGTTGCCACGCTTAGTTTACGTAACCGGAAGGCACGTGCGTATCTACCGGTCGCGCTTGCCCGCTGCAGGATTCGAACCTACTACTCTTGCCGTAAAACGGTAAAAGCTAGCCAGATGTTAAACTACTATGTCAAGCGGGAAAATACTAATCTTATAAAAATACTATAAATATTAAATTAATACTAGGATAACTTAAGACTAGGGAGTTATAAACTATTTAGAAGATTATTATTATTAGTAGCTTATATTTAAAGATTTAAATATAACCCTAATAGAATAGAATACTATTATTTCTTACTATATAATTAACTATTTATATCTATATTAAAGTTTCTAGAGAGAATATGTTTACTACTTAGTAGATAATATCTAGTTAAACCTTATATACTAGTATTACTATAATTATTTAGTTCTATAATAATAGTAGTATAATACCTTAGAATATAATATACCTATCTAGTAATTTACTAGTAATATATTAGTAGTTATCTCCTACTAGTATAACTTTTTCCTAACCCCTTCTATTTATATATTATTAATTAGGAGTATTAGTAAAAACCTTTCTTTATCCCTATCGTTAATCTAGAAAAGCTAGAAGACTTATATTATAGGCTTTAGTTCTATTGTATTATCTTAGCTTTATTAAGAGAAAGAATTAAGGCGTCTAGCGAAGTAACTTAAGTAATATTTCAAAGTAAAGCTAAACTCTAATAAAATCTCTATTTACTTAGTTTATTATTCTAAAATAGATCTTAAACTTATAAAATATTCTAAAACTTTATAGTTAGAGAGAATAGTAAATAGTCTTACTATATTCTATAATTCTACTAATTATACTTTTAGGTATAATATTACTACTAGTAGTTCTTTATTATAAATAGTATAGTTTTATTAAACTAATATAGATCTAGTTAAATAATAAGTAATTAGTTATAATATATTATCCCTATCCTCTTATAAGAAATAACTACTTAATACTACCCCTAAATAATCTACTTCTACTATTATATATTACTCTAAATCCTATTAAATTATAATTAGTTTTAGGATAAATATAAATTTAAATTCTTTAAATACTTACTAGTATATAATACCCTAGTAAAATAGTATCCTTTCTATATTAGCGATATAAAGAACTTTATTAAATTAGAGAAATAGTTAACTAAGTTATAGTAAAAGTTTATAAATCTAAGAAAACTCTAGATACTATAGATATTCTTAAGAATTTCCTATTCTTAGATAGTTTTAACTTTCTCGGGGTTATAATAAAAACTCTTCTCTACTTTAATAATAAAACCTAAATACTTTATCTACTTTACTAAGAATTCGTATTTTTCTAAATCTAAGTATAAACTAGTTCCTTATAACTATTTAAAGGTTTATTTAATTTTATCTTAATAGTTATACTATAACCTATTACTATAGATAAAAATATTATCTAAGTAAACTATAATAAAGTTATTAAAAATACCTTAGAATATTCTTTTAATATAATATTAGAATATTATAAGTATACTTATTAGTTAAAAAAAAGTAATAAGTTACTTAAATAAACTAAAATAAGTCTAGAAAATAATTTTATACTTATTTCTTTCTATAATACGAATCTTATAAAAAACTATATAAATTTTAATTTTCGTAAACTATATTACTTTAGATAATAACTATAGTATCTCTTTAACTAGTAGTAAAGGATAATAGTTATAAATACTAATAGTATGAAAAATATAATGATTTATATAAAACGACTATTTCCCCCTAGGTTTCTTAATAAGGAAAACAAATACTTTAGCTATAAATAAGTTAGCCTAGACCTAACCCTTATCTATTAAATCTATTACTTAGTATTAAACCTCGAAGAAATACTTTTTTAGTATCTTATATAGTAGCTTTTATAATAGGTCTAACTTAGTTCTATTAAAGTTCTTCTTTAGGTAAATATAGTAGTTAAAAGACCCCTTATAAAACGGGAAACCAGAAGCTTTATTTTTATTAAATAGGTTTATAGAAGAAGTATAAGTAGCTAGTAGGGTAAGTAGTAGCTACTCTAAAGCTATAAGTATTATAGCTACTAGGGCTATATTAATCTATACTAAATTAATTACTAACTATTTATATCCCCTTTTACCTAAACCAGAAGATATTATAGCTAGTAACTTAATAAAGTCCGTAAACCTATCTATATATATTTCCTTTAGTATATTATTAATAGCCTAGATAGTTAAGCTACTAGCTAAATCTATCTATATTTTATTTTTTATAGAATCTAAAATGACCTATTAGTACTATAACTATAGTTTCTTAAAAATAGCTATACGTACTATTCCCAGGATTACATAGAATAGAGCCTTAAGTACTTACCTATTAAAGTTAATCCGTATTTTAGCTATTTTAGTAATATATATATCCTAGTTAGTACCTAGAATAATACCTAACTAGTATAGCTATAGTAATATAATTAATATAAAGTTCTACTATTCTATAAATTCTTTACTAACTACTCTATAATAATTATAACTACTATTAACCTAGATAGAGATAAAAGACTTATTATTTATTAATTTTAAAACTAAGAAAAGTAGCTTATCTATTTATTTCTATATTTCTCTAGTCTTATCTATTATTATAATATTATTATTAGTAACTATACTAGCTTACTCCCTAAACAATCTCTTCTAAGGAATTAAGTTTTTTCTTTATTATCTATAATCCTTTTATCTAACTATAAAACTTAAATATTAGTTTTAGTAATTACTAGTAAGTAAGTAAATTATAGCTTATATTCTACGATAAAATAATCTTTAGCTTTATAATATATATAAGTACTAGCTTATATATATACCTAGATAACTAAAAAGTCTACCTAATAAACCCTATATACCCCTATAATAGGAGTTAATTAAGGTTTACTAGTTATAGTAGTTTGCTTATCTAACTTTTTATAATAAAGAGGGGTAGTAGTATAGTAGTATTATACTAATACTTAAGTAGTTTAGGCTACTTTTATACTTATTATCTATATATCTCTATTCTAATTAACTATTAATTCTAACTAAGGATAAATCTATAGTTATTTATAGTAGGAAGGGTTAATAGCTCGCTCTCTACTACGACTATTAGTAGACATATTACCCCCTAAAATACAACTTCAACCCTCCTACCCCCCTACTAACTACTATAACTAGCCCCTAGTTAATCTAGAACTAAACCCCTCATAACTACAGCAACTAGTATACTTGCCCTATATTAACCTTTTCGTAAATAATAAATAACTAATAACTCCTTCCGCGATAACTTCACACCTTTATACCCTTATACTCTTATACCCTTATACCCTTATACTTTTATACCCTTACACCTTCATAGCTATACACAATTCGAATATCTCGAAATATTTAATTACTACTAACTACAAATACTCTATTTAAATATTTATTATAACCTGAATATCTATAACTTTAATATCCCTATTATAGACTAAACCTTACCTACCCCCGAGATAAAACTTTATACTATTAATATAAAAGTTCTCTACTATTAATATAAACTAATTTATAATCTCTTTATAAATATAGCGGGACTTAGCCTATTCTTATTAGTAAATAATCTTAATATATTAATTAATTATAGTTAATAGCTAACTTATAAATAATACTTATATAGATATAGATACTCCTAGTATAGCTAGATAGCTTTTAAAACCTCTATAATCGCGTTACTATNTATAGTATTATAATATTCTAAAATATCTAGTAACTAGTATTATAATAAAGTATTAATATTAAGGTATTATCTAATTAATACCTAGTCTCCAATATTATTAGCTTAATATAGTAGCTTATAGGATAATTAGATGATTTTCTTTTAAATATCTATAAATTACTTATTAATTATAGTTTTTAGAATAATTTCTTTAAAACCTAGTTTAATATACTAATAGTTTTAGTTCAAATAGTTATAGCTAGATATCTCTATACTTATCTTATAGTTATTTTTTTATAGGTAACTATATAGATTTCGAGGAGGTTTTAGTATTATTATAAAGGTATAATTATAGAAGAGTAATAGATTATAGAATACTTAGCTTTTATATCTCGAAGTAAGTATTCTATTTTATTCTATCTTTAAGAAATTTAAAAAAGTTCTTAACTTTATAACCTTAATAGTTACTTTTAGCTTTATATATTAAGCTTTAGTCTTGATAAAGTTTTCCCTATATAGATTATTACTATAAAGTCTTCGATTACTATAAAGTTAAATATTAGAACTAGGGGTATAATTATCTATAATAATAAGTAATTTCATTACTATTTTAACTAGTTATGAGTTAGTATTAGCATGAATTCTATTACTAGGTAAAATTTATAGATAAATCTATATATAGGGTAAAGAGCTTAGATACTATTCCAGGTATAGAGCAAAAGTAACTAAATAGTTATCAATAGTTTCGCGACTCTATGTTAAAGATCTCGAGGTCTATTATAATTACGTAGTAGTATTAGATAGTAGTATAATAATCCGTTTAGCTAATATTATAACTAATAATAACTATTTAAATTTAATAGGAAAAAGCTAGTTAGAAGTAATTTAGCTTAATATCCCCTATTTAGGAATATTCCTCTATTTATCCTATAGCTAATTTAAACTTAATAAAAAACTTAGTAAATATCTACTTAAGTTTCTAATAGAAGTAGCGAATTTTCTTAAAAGCCTAAATACTATAATAGGGGTTCTTATAGTACTTAGTAAAATACTAGAGGAATATATTAATATTCTATTTATATTATGGTTTTTATATAGTATAAAAGTCGCTAACTTATATTTGGATTTTAAATAATAAACTAGTCTATAAGTATTACCAGAAATCCTGAGGTTTCTTAATAAAAACCTAATTAATTTTTAATTTATATTATATAGTTATCTATTATATAGGAAAGTAGAGGGTATTACTATTAAAAGGAGTACTAATAGGGAGTAATTTCCATTTTAGAGAAAATATTTATAGGATTTATAAGGCTATGTTATAATCTTATTAGAATTTCGCGAGGGTATCTCGAAAAGCTTAGTTTTCGTGTTCTACTAAATTAGTCTACTATTAGTCTATTAGAACCCCTACTAAGAGTTCTAGAGTAATAATATTTACTATTATCTTTTCACTATTTACTATTTTTTTTATTATTTATTATTTACTACTAAGTTAAACCTAGGTAAGAAATTTATTAATATTAGAAACTAGTTAGGAGAAATACTATAATAGTACTTTAAAAGTATNGTATTATAATAAACTTGAAGAGTTTATACCTAAGGTAAAAACTCTTTACTAGATTATAAGGGTAGTAGTTATATAAAGCCCTAATAGTAATATTTTATATAAGCTTTAAGGCTTAGGTCTATAATATTAATACCTAATCCTCGATATTATTAGTTTAGTATAATAAGTTATAAGTTAGCTAGATAATCTTTTTTTAAATATTTATAGGTTACTTATTAATTATAATATTTAGGATAATTTTATAAAGATTTATTTTAATAAAATAATAGTTTTAGTTATAATAGTTATAGTTAGATATTTCTATACTTATTCTATATATTTCTTTTATGGGTAGTTATATAGATTTGGAGGAGATTTTAGTTTTATTATAAAAGTATAGTATACTTATTATGAAGTTATATAGATTTCGAGGAGATTTTAGTTTTATTATAAAAGTATAGTATGCTTATTATGAAATAAGTAGTAATGAGTAGTTAGTACTATCTTTTATAGTTAAGGTAAGCTGTTTATTGGTTTGTGATTAGCTAAAAGTAGTTTATTTGTAATAAATATAAATATGTAAAGAAAGAAAGTTCCTGCGTATAATTGCTATTTATAGTTTTTTATAGTGATAGGATAGTTGATTATATAGATATATGCTGTTTTTGTAATCTCTAGAAAGTATTCTATAATAATTACCCCTAGTTAAAAAAGGAAGCTATGCTTTCGTAATCTTACTTTCTATTTAAAAGTCTAAATTATTGTATTCTGAGTAACTACTACTACTACTAGTATTTAGTATATTATCGTTACTAATATTATTAGGAATAACGCGCTTAAGTAGTAGAGTTTTCACCAGAAGAAACCTTAACTACAGCGCTATCTCTACTAAACCCCGCTTTACTTAAACTACTTGAAATAGAGCTTCGCGTAATACGTTTAGTTATATTTAGTTATATATAATATATACTAGTTTTTGCCCCTTAATTATATATAATAATTAAGAGTCTTATGATACTAAAAAGCTACTAGGCTAAAAAGTATATATTATATATTTTAAATACTAAGATATTTACTAAAAATACCCCTCTTTTAGTTCTTAAGGGAACTAATTAGTAGTTTACTTGATATAATGCTTTTTAGGCGGAAGCTAAGGTTTATAATTTATAGGAATACTTTAACCCTAAAATAATAATTCGCTGAAATTTCTATTTAGAGCTTCCTCGAGAGCTACTCTTAAGCGACTTACTAAAAACTAAGTAGTATTAATAAGTTTATAAGAT
Organism: Colletotrichum trifolii; assembly: GCA_004367215.1. Classification (NCBI taxonomy): domain Eukaryota; kingdom Fungi; phylum Ascomycota; class Sordariomycetes; order Glomerellales; family Glomerellaceae; genus Colletotrichum; species Colletotrichum trifolii. The sequence goes on along the minus strand of RYZW01001845.1, from coordinate 6,186 downwards.
ATCTAAATTAGTTATTTTTAAGTTTCTTATTTCTAGAAATATTAATTATAAGGAAAATTAATAATTCCTAGCTAATACTACTAAAGAAGTTTAAGTAAGGGATATTATAGATTTTATAGAGAAAAACCTAAAGGTTTATATAGTGTTCTATAATTTCTATATTTTAAAAACTTAAAATTACTAATATAAGTATTCAAATTAAATCTATTTTATAAATTAGATTTTTAAATATATAAGTAAAGTATTATAATACTAGTATTATTATATAGAAGAGGATATAGTAGTATAAGCTATAAACTTCTATAATTATTTTAGTATTATAGATAATCTATGCTTCTAAAATACTACTAAAATATACTACGAGATATTTTAATCCCCGAGACTTAAGTATTTTACTATAAAAGTAATAATTAAAATGTAGTTTTAGAAGTAGTAAGATATTATATATAAAACTTAAGTAGTTAACTATACTCTATCTATTACTAGAATACTATAAGTTTATAATCTTATGATTTTACTAGCTTACTTATTTATCAAAACTTATATATAGGATTATATACTTATAATTTATAGCTATTTAGACTTAATACCCCTAGATAAAGTTATCTTAGCTATTATAGAAACTATTTAATACTTCCCCGAGTCTCTCTAGTATAGTAAAATAAGCTATAGTACTTTTAATATTTTAATAGAAACCTTTATATTTATTTTAAATATTTAAAGTAATAAGAGATATTTCTAGAGCTCTAATAAGCCTTTATATTCTTTAAAGTATAGTTTAAGCTACTCTTGAGTATATTATTACTATATATATTTTTAGTTAGCCTATAAAAGCTAGGTATTAAATATTTTAACTAAAGAGAAGATTAAGTAGTTATTAGCTTCGGATTTAGACTTTTTAAAAAAGGTTTAGAACTTTAGATAATAGTAACTATATAGCTAGTTCTCTAGCTAAGTTAGCTATAATATAATATAATAAGTATACTATAAAGAAAGGTTTTAATAATACCTTTTCTAAGATTCTTTAATTTTTAATCTAAGTATTTTAATCTATATTCTCTAAGATATAAATTCTTTTATAATCTTTTAAAGAGTTCTTATAAGAAACTATATTTAGTATAGGATAAAGCTTATACTAATTAAAAGCTATAGAGATACCGAGATTTGTATTTAGATTATAGAAAGTAAAGAGGTTAAATTATACCTCTATAATATTACCCTTTATATTACTCTAATAATAAACCTTATCTCTTTTTAGTAGTTATAAAAGTAAAGTTACTAGTAGGATACTAGGGTAAATTACTTATCTTAACTATAGAAGANATATTAGGTTAAATTACTTATTTTAATTATAGAGGAGTAATTATTCTAAGATTATAGTAGTTAATATTTAATATAGCTAGTAAATCCTTAAATATCGTATACCTCGCAAGAGATTAATTATTTTAGCTATATAAGTAATATAGTATAAGCCTTTTCCTAGATATTACTAGTACTAGTATTATACTATAAATACTATTTAAAAACCCCTAAAAAATAATAAATAGTTCTAGTACTAGTACTTAAAGTATCCTAGTAGAAAACCTCTAAACTACTTTATCTCTACTACGCGAGGTATTCATATTACTAATAGCTATTCAAAGTATAATAGATACTAGCTTACTTAGGGGGTATATAAAGTATATAGTATTAGTAAAACTAAATAAAAGATTTACTATATAGAATATAAGAATACCTTATATACTACCCCCAGGAAATATATTACCTTCAACTTTCACCCCTATTACTAAAACTATAATAGCTATACCTCTACTTTAATATTCATAAACCAAACTACTAATTACTCTTAGGATTTCTATCTTATTAATTATACTAGAACCGTAATTACAGGAATATTTAAAAGTTTTATAGTACTCCTTAAATACTAATATAGTATTAATATTAAGGTTTTCGAATATAATAATAAGGTCCTTAGATATAAGAAGTTAAAGTTAGATTTTATTTCTTAAAATATATACCTTAAACTATCTACTCTATATACCTAAAGCTAAAATAGAAATACTAAATATATTAGAGCTATTATTAAAACTTATACGAGAACTATAAAGTATAGTAGTAAACTACCCTATAATCTCTAGCTTGAAACTTTATAAGTTATAGTATTTCTTTATAACTAAATACTAATATACNTATATATAGATTTAACTATAAGTTTTACCTAATAATAGTATTCGTATTAATACTAGCTTATAACTAGTTAAAATAGTAATAATATTACTTATTATTATAGATGATTATACTCCTATTTCTAATATTTAACCTTATAGTAATAGAAGACCTTATAGTAATAATTAAGGAAAACTTTATTAAAACTAGCTAAAACTTAATATATATAGCTAAAAATAATTACTAAAATTATAAAGTTATAAAGTTAAGAACTTTTTGAATTTCTTAAAAATAGAATAAAATAAAATACTTATTTTAAGATATAAGAGCTAGGTATTCTATAATCTATTATTTTTCTATGATTTATATAATAGAACTGAAATCTCCTTGAGATCTATATAGTTACTCATAAAAAAATAATTATAAGATAAGTATAGAGATATCTAGCTATAATTATCATAATTAAAACTATTAGTATACTAAACTAGGTTTTAAAAGAATTATTCTGAATACTATAATTAAAAAATGGTTAATAGATATTTAAAAGAAAATTATCTAGTTATCCTATAAGTTATTATACTAAGCTAATAATATTAGTAACTAGGTATTAATTAGATAATACTTTAATATCGATACTTTACTATAATATT
>RYZW01001844.1:0-15430 GCA_004367215.1 Colletotrichum trifolii | reverse complement strand
AGTAGGCCGAGTCTTACTATATTTATATAGAGATTATAAGTTAGCTTATATTAGTAGTAGAGAACTTTTATATTAGTAGTATAAAGTCTTATCTTAGGGATAGGTAAAGCTTAGTCTATAATAAGGATATTAAGGTTGCGGATATCGAGGTTATAATAAATATTTGAATAGAGTACTTGTAGTTAGTAGTAATTGAATATCTTGAGATGTTTGAATTGTGTATTGATAGCTGTAAGGGTATAAGGGTATAAGGGTGTAAGGTTGTTATAGAAGGAGTTATTAGTTATTTATTATTTATGAAAAGGTTAATGCGGGGCGGGTATACTAGCTACTATAGCTGCGAGGGGTTCAGCCCTAGATTAACTAGGGGCTAGCTGTAGTAGTTAGCGGGGGGGTAAGAGGGCTAAAATCATACTTCAGGGGGCAACATGTCTACTAATAGTCGTAGTAGAGAGCGAGCCATCAGCCCCTCCCTATAATTATATTAATAGATATAAAATACTATAAAAATAGTTATAACTTTAGTATTTACTTATATAAGGTTATTATAATTAAGTTTAAAAGGTTTTCCGAAGAGATCTATATTAATATAGAACTGAAGTTTTTCTAGGATTATATATTTACTACTTAAAATTACCTAAGCTATTACTATACTAAAGTTTACTTTAATATTTAGTTTAAAGTATAGTTTAGATATATCAATAAGGAAATATAAAGTCTTTCGAAAAAAGGGATAATCTTTCGAGAAAATATAAAGGTTTCGAGATATTATATAAATCTCTTAAATATAGGAAGTATAGAATATTATAAATCTTATATATTATAAATATCTAGTAATATTCTAAAAAATATTATATTCACCAAATACTTTCTAATATATACTAAAAAACCTCATTTAAACTTACTTTTTTAGTATTATATAGAATAAAGTTAATATATTAACTTAGAAATACTTTACTAGGGATAAAAGTAAAAGTAATATCTATAAAATATCTAAGTTAATACTTATAATCTTTTATTTTATATAAACCTTGAGTAAATATTTATAATTACTTCTTCTTATATAAAAACTTTACTATTTTATGGTATAGTAGTAACAGATAAGTTAACTACTAATTAGTATTAGTTTATCTAGAAAGTAATATATACTATATATAATCTCGTTATATAGGTATAAAAAGGTCTAGTATTTATTATTATTATTGTTATATTATATGCCTATGTATAGGTATATAAGGCTCTAGATCTTTAAAAAGGTTCTAGTATTTATTAATATTGTTATATTATATACCTATATATAAATATATTAAGCTCTAGATTTAAAGTATAGTAGTTACTTATTAACTACTATAGTACGAGGCTATAGCTAGTAATAGGTATTACTAGAGGGGGCGTGTAAGGTATATAGCTACGTATACTATATACTAAAGTATATAGCTACGTATACTATATAGGTGCAGAGGCGTATGTGCTATACGTAGTACTGTATACTATACAGCATAGCGTTACCGATATATATATTATAGCTATAGGTTTCGGAGGTATTATATATAATTAAAAAGGTAAAATCTAGTATATATTCTATATAACTAAACATAGCTAAACGCGTTACGCGAAGCTCTATTTCGAATAGTTTAAATAAGACGAGGCTTATAGAAATAATACTATAACTAAAGTTTATTCTAGAGAAAACTCTACTACTTAAATATATTATTCCTAATATATTTTTCTAGCCTTAAAAGCTTTACCTATAAGCTAGCCTTTTGAATAATACTAGTGAAACCTTCTATTTATATCTTATAAGAAAGTCTTTCAATAACCCTATTATTTTTATTGAATTTCTACCTCTATAGTAAGACAAATAACGCTTTTTCAGGTTATTTAGGTATTTTGTATTATTTACTAGGGAACACTTTATGTATCTTAGTATTTCTAATACCCTTAATTTCTTAAAGTTCATCTTCTTACTATAACTTTAAATAGTTTAACTAATCTATTATATTAATCTAAATAATAAAAATACCAGATTAGTAACTTCAGAGAAATTTCATAAAGCTATTAGCTATAAGGTTTCCTAAAAATATATATTTAATCTTAAAATACTCCTATTAAGCTCTTTAGCATAACTAATAGTTATAGATATCTATATATTTTAATTTTATATATAATTATACTATTTTAGCTATTACGAAGTATATTATTTACTAGTTATTATACTAGATTTAGATAGCTAGGTAGAAGTTATATATTTTACTTTTACTAAATATATATTTATTATTAAATTTACTTAGAATATAATAGTAAGATAACTAGTAAAAATAACTTCTTAAGTAATTTGAAATAATATTAAAAACTTTATTTTAGTTATTAAAGTAGTAATAGTATTTTATTTACTAGCTTACTATATTATTAAGCTTTTAAAAAGATATATAATATATACTTAAAAGCTCTTTTAATTATTACTATTATCTATAAAACTAGTATTTGTAGTAATAATAAAGCTATTAAATAGATTACTAGCTTTATAATTAAACTTAAAGTAGAAACTCTTTATCTTATTAAGATATTATATTATTTATTTAGTTTCTATATGATATTTATCTAAAAAGTTTTAATTAAAATATAACAATTAGCTTACTTTGTAAATGATATCTAGTTTTATCATAACTATAATATAATTAATAAAGCTAATATCTTATTAGTATTACTTAATCTCTATATAAGAAACTTAATTATACTATGGGAGGAATTCGTTAGGTTTCAAAAAAGTTTTGATTTATTTAATATATTATATATATTTCGTTAAGAGTATTTTAATATATATTACTTATAAGAACTATAGCTATTACGTTATTTGATCTTAAATAACCTTAATACTAAGAAACTACTATAGGTCATTATTTCCCTCGAAGTAATACTTCTTTTAGAAGTCTATTAATAATATAAGTATTTTAGATGTGTTTTTAAGGGGAAGGAGAACACAAAGTTATTAATATAAAAAGAACATAATATACTCCTTAGACTAATAATATAACTCTCCTATAGTAAGCTTAAATCTAAAATACTTAAAACTTACTTCTAAATAGTATTACTAGAAAAAAGGAAACTTCTAAAAACTATATAATACTTTATTTAGGTAGTAGATTTTACTTAGTATTTAATGACTTAGTAATATCTCTATAAAAATAGCTTTATTAAGTACTATATATATAAGAGTATTAACTATATTATATTAGCATAGTTTATTAGTTATATTAAAGGTCTCTGATCTATTTAAAGTTATATGCCTCTCGGGACCTTTTAAAAGAAGCTATACCTAGTACGTTAAACCCTATAGATATTACTAGTTCTGAGGAACCGTTTAAATAGAGAAAACCTTGGGTAGTAAACGTAGTTGGTTAATATAATAGTTGATAAATAGAAGGTATATATATACTTATATCTATTATAGTTACTTATTATAGGATCGTAGTTACGTAATACTAATACTAGCTAGCTAGTAATACTTATTACTAGCTATTAATAGTTACTAGCTACTAATAGTAGGTAGTAAGAGCTAATAGCTAGTAGTAGTTACTATATATAGTTTCTATAATTAGAAAGTATATATATACCTACTAGTTACGCTTACCCGCTACAGGATTCGAACCTACTATTCCTACTATAATAGTAAGAGCTAGCTAGACGTTAAACTACTATATTAAGCGGGGAATATTAGAATAGTTTAAGATTAAAGTAATTAGTAATTACTATAAAAGTTCGAAATAATATACTTACTAGAATTACTATATAGGTTTTATAATTATCTTATAGCTATTAATCTCTACGAATAATTAAGTAAACCTTGATTTTTATAAAGTATTTATACTTATGAAACTTATAAATATAAACCTAATAGTACTTCAGAATTTTCAAACCTCTCACAAAAACCCTACTAACTTTACTCTAGGAATATAATTTAGTATAATTCCTAAGATAAGTTTATTTAGCTACTAATATTATTTAAGTATATAAATAAATAAATACTACTAAGTAAAATATAAATAATAGTAATAGTTTCTACTATAGGACTTTTAAAATAAAGGTTTCTATTCCCCTATACTTTAAATACTTTCTAATATCTAATTTACTTTATTGTTAAAATTTATTATTGAAAGTCCTAATATCTATATTTTAGAGTCCTCGAGAAAGTTAAACTTCTAGGACCCCTTCTAGTTAACTATTTATATAACTCTATAACTATAAATAGGAATATCTTAGAATATCTTAAAATAACTAAAGAATACTAGCTAAAAAGTAGTTTTGAATAAAAATCTCTTAGTTATTCTAATATAGTATTTTATCTATCCCTTATACTTAACTTTCTCTAGAAATACCTAAATCTTTTATTTTTTATACTCTTATCCATATAAATAAGATTATAGAAAAAAATAATAAGTAACTCTAGAGAGGTTATTAATATAGATTTCGTAGTTTTAAATATTTTATAAAACTTAGAAATAACTACTATATAGATATAAGACCTTAAACTACAATAGCTACTTCTTACTATACTAACTATTTTATTAAGTTTTTCACTTAAACTTAAATAAATAACTAAACTAATTTTAAGTAATTCTACTATAATTATTTACTTTTATAACTATTAAGTAATTTTATTAGAATTAAACTATTTAAAATTATTTTATAGAAAGGTTAAATCTCTATTAAAGAAACGTATTTGTTTAAAAAAATGTTATAGGTTATAATAACCTTTTTCAAATAGGTTCTATACCTAATATTAGTTAGTTAAAATATATCTAACTAAAAAGCTAACGACAATATACCCCTTATAGTAAACTAGCTAATTATATCTTAACTTTATATCTATAATTAAAATAAAACATTTATAATTATAAATATAAAAGTAAACTAAATCTAGTCTTATAGTATTATTTTTTAAAATAACTTTATAAAAGTTCTAATATAGTATTTACTAGCCTAGAAGGTATATTAGTATTTAATTATGAAGAAATACTATAACCTATAAAACGTTAAGCTAGAAATTATGAAATAGCTTATTCCCTTACTTTATAACCTTTACGTAAACCTTAATAACTACTCTAATATACTTAATACTTCTATTTCAGCTTTAGATATATAGAGTAGATAGCTTAAAGTATATATTTTAAGAAACAAAGTCTAATTTCAACTTCCTATATATAGGAACCTTATTATTATACTTAAGAACCTTGATATTAATACTATACTAATACTTAAAAAGTATAATACAACTCTCAAATACTCCTATTATTATAGCTCTAATATAATTAACGAGATAGAAATCTAAAGAATAATTAATAGCCTAATCTATAAATATTAAAATAGAAGTATAACTACTATAGCCCTAATAATAGGGGTAAAAGTTCAAAGTAATATATTTCCTAAAAGTAATATATAAGGCAGTTTTATATTCTATAGGGCGTATTTTCTATTTAACTTTACTAATACTATATATTTTATATACCCCCTAAGTAAACTAGTATCTATTATATTTTAAATAACTATTAGTAATATAAATACTTTATATAGTAGAAATAAAGTAGTTTAGAAACTTTCTACTAAAATACCCTAAATACTAGTACTAGAGCTATTTATTATTTTTAGTGCTCTTTTAAATAGTATCTATAACATACTACTAGTATTAATAACATCTAGGAAAAAGCTTATACTATACTAATTATATAGCTAAAGTAGTTAATCTCTTATAAGATATATAGTATTTCAAAATTTACTAGTTATATTAAATATTAATAGCTATAATTTTAGAGTAATTACTCTTCTATAATTTCTATAATTAAAATAAATAATCTAACCTAGTATTCTACTAATAACCTTATTATTATAATTACTAAAAAGAGATAATATTTACAACTAGAATAGTATAAAGAGTAATATTATAAAAATATAACTTAACTTCTTTATTTTCTATAGTCTAAATAAAAGTCTTAGTCTTTCTATAGCCCTTAATTAATATAAGCTTTATACTAAACTAAATATAATCTCCTGTAAAAACTCCTTAAAAAGTTATAAAATACTCTACATCTTAGAAAATAGAAACTAAAATACTTAAATTAAAAATAAAAAAGTCTTAGAAAAAGTACTACTAAAGTTTCTCTTTATAATATATTTACTGTATAATATTATAGCTAATTTAGCTAAATAGCTAACTATATAATTACTATTATCTAAAACTATAAACTTTTCTTAAGAAATCTAAATTTGAAGTAAATAATTACTTGATCTTTTTTTTAGTTAAAATATTTAATACTTAGCTTTTATAAGCTAACTAGGGGTATATATAGTAATAGTTACGAAAGGCTAGGCCTAGGTTATAATTTAGCTATAGGAAGCGTGAATACTATTTATTTAGAACTAAGGAGTAAAAGAGAAGGTTTCGTGAAAGGTATAAAAAGTCTATTTAGGAGTAGTACTAGAGGTTTACTAGTAACTTACTAGTACTTAACCTTTTAGGTATAATTATTAGGATTTAAGTAGAACTAGAGTAAACTAGCTAGGTATAACTTATAATATTACTCCTTTTTTACTAGTAGTATACTAGAGTTATTTTCTGAGGATTTCTATTATAATTATTAATTAGCCTGAAATATACTTTATACTAATCTAATACTTCTGTTTTTTATATTACATCTATTATTTCTTATATAGTATTTATAAATCCTTTCTATTTAATAAAGGCTTACTATTACTACCCTCTATTTACCTAGTACTATTTTATTACTAGTATATCTTTAACTTCTTATTCTACTTTACTATTATTATTAATTATAAGTAATAGTTATAAGTTAATAATTTCTTATTTAAGTAAGAAGTTACTAGCTATTCTCTAGAGGAGATTAATATAAACCTTAGGGTAAACTATCCCTAGTATATTTAACTTAATAATATATAGTATAATAACTTTTATAACTTTATATTTATAGTATAACTAGTCTAGTTTCTTATTTAGTTATAGTGATTTATAGTTTAGGATATTTAACTATACTTTATTATTTATTTAGTATCTATCTACGGGGTACTAGTACTTATTAACTAAGGTTTTATTTTACTACTAGGTTACTATAATTTTAGCTTAGATAAACCCTAGAATATCTTTTATCTTATTAATTAGTAACTAAATAGTAGCCTTTCTTTTAGATATTACTCTTCTTATATTTTTAATAGTAAGTATAGGATTAATATAGTAATTAGACTTTATAAAAAATAGTATAGTTTTAATATTTAGGTTATACTTATTTTAAAAAATAAACTATATAGTAAGTAGTAGGTCGTTTTAATTATCCTAGGATTAGTATATATATATTTATAGTATCGTTCAAATTTCTTAATTCTAGTATTCTGTTTTTTTATTAGTTTAAGGGTAGTAGTTAATATTAAATAGTTATGTTATTTTTATTAAATAGTAAAACTCTTTCTAGAACCTATTTATTTAATTTAAATTATAATTACTAATATTAGATTATAGTATTTTATGAAATCTATAGTAACAGCTAAAAGACTACTAGGTATATATTTTAGTTTCTATAGTATCTATCTTTTTAAGTATTAATAATTTACTTAACTTGTTAATAATAACTTAAAAATACTAGTTATTCTTTTTCTAGTTAATAGGAGACTAGTAATAAAATCTATTAATAGATTAGAATATAACTAGTTAGGTACTAGGAAAAGCTTTAAAAACCCCCTTTTTACTTATTTCTAGATATATATACTATTAAAGATATTATAGTTTTATATAAATCTCCTTATAATCTATAATTAGCTTAGCTAGAAGAACTTTTTATTTATGATTTTAAATATACTATTCTTCTTTAAGTAATTAGTAATAATATAATTATATAATTTTTAAATTAACTTTATTTTAAATTTATTGTGGGAGCTTGTTTTATTATTACTTCTAGGTATTTATATTTCCCCTCAAAATATTAAGTATTTAAAGCTATTTAGTTAATATTTAAAAATCTAAACCTTTAAATATAAATTAGGGGGGAAATTATATTTTCTTTATTAGATAGTTATTCTAGTTTTTTAGAATATTATATTTTTTCTTTATTATATAAATCTAAAGTTCCTCGAAAAGAGGGGCTAATAGCTCGCTCTCTACTACGACTATTAGTAGATATATTACCCCCTAAAGTACAACTTTAGCCCTCCTACCCCCCCTACTAACTACTATAGCTAGCCCCTAGTTAATCTAAGGCTAAACCCTTTATAACTATAGTAGCTAGTATACCTGCCCTATATTAACCTTTTTATAAATAATAAATAACTAATAACTCCTTCTACAATAACATCACACCTTTATACTTTTATACCCTCACGCCTTTATAGCTATATATAATTCAAATATCTTAAGATATTTAATTACTACTAACTATAGGTACTCTATTTAAATATTTATTATAACCTTAATATCTATAACTTTAATATCCCCTAAACTAAACTTTACCTACCCCTAAGACGAGATTTTATCCTATTAATATAAAAGTTTTCTACTATTAATATAAACTAACTTATAATCTCTATATAAGTATAGTAAGACTTAGCCTACTCTTATTAGTAAATAATCTTAATATATTAATTATAGCTAATAGTTAACTTATAAATAATACTTATATAAATATAGATACTCCTAGTATAACTAGATAGTTTTTAAAACTTCTATAATTATATTATTATAATACTCTAAAGTATATAGTAATTAGTATTATAGTAGTATATTAATATTAGAATATTACCTAATTAATACCTAGTCTACGATATTATTAGCTTAGTATAATAAATTATAGGTTAACTAGATAATCTTTTTTAAATATCTATAAATTACTTATTAATTATAATATTCAGGATAATCTTATTAAAACCTATTTTAATAAAGTAATAGTTTTAATTATAATAGTTATAGCTAGATATCTCTATACTTATTCTATACGTTTCTTTACAAGTAACTATATAGATTTTAAGGAGACTTCAGTTCTATTATAAAAGATATAGAAGAATAATAAATTATAGAATACCTAATTCTTATAAGTCTTCTATTTTATTCTATTTTTAAGAAATTTATAAAAGTTCTCAACCTTATAACCTTAGTAGTTATTTTTAGCTATATATATTAAGCCTTGATCTTGATAAAGTTTTCCTTAATTATTACTACGAGGTTTTCTATTACTATAGAGTTAAATATCCGAACTAGGGGTATAATTATCTATAATAATAAATACTTTCATTACTATTTTAACTAGTTATAAACTAGTATTAGTACGAATACTATTATCGGGTAAAATTTATAGTTAAATCTATATATAAAGTAAAGAGCTTAGATACCATTCCAGGTATAAAGTAAAAGTAACTAAATAAAATTCCTCGAAGTTAGGTTTCTTNATTTTAACTAGTTACGAGCTAGTATTAGCACGAATACTATTATCAGGTAAAATTTATAGTTAAATCTATATATAAAGTAAAGAGCTTAGATACCATTCCAGGTATAAAGTAAAAGTAACTAAATAAAATTCCTCGAAGTTAGGTTTCTTATTAAAAGCTAGTAGTTCTTCTAATTTAATTTTCTTTACTTAAGGATTACTAAGTTATATATCATTAAAGATAATCTAAATAATTTATTTTTATACTTTCTTAATATCTTATCTTATAAATATATTTTTAATAATTATAATTATTTATATACTAGTACTAAAAATATAACTATATAAATAGAATAGTCCAGTTATTATAAGTCTTATTTAATCTATATATAGGTTTTTAAAAATTAATCTCTATTAAGTATATAAATTAGTTATATAAGAAACATAAGTTAATATAGGTTTAATTTATATAGAATAAATCTTAGTATAAGTTACTATTTTATTTTATTATTCAATAATACTATAAATTATAGGTATATAATCTTCTATAGGAAAACTAGTATAATTAACTTGAAAGTCTTTAAAAATATCTACTAGTTCTTTTTGTGTTTATAGTAACATTTTCTTTAAGTAATTCTACTTTTTTAATGTTTAAATTATTTTTAGTTTTTAAAAAGAAAGTATTTTAGGAGTTATAGTTTCTAGCTATTTCATAAGTTATTTTATAAAGTCTAGTTCTTTCTGTTTTATATAAGAGTAATTTTAAAAGTTCTCTAATTAGTATTAATAAACTTATGAAATTTATAGTAAAAGTCCTAGGCTATTTCTTTTAGTATTCTAGGAAATATTCTATATATAGTATAATATTAATTCTTAGTTAAGGAAATTAGAATTTCTTCTAATTATAATATAAGTCGAGAAGTTATTAATTATAATTAATAGGAGAATAATCTTGTTAAAGTTATTTTTCTTTCAAGAATTCTTTAATATAAGAATTCTAAGGTTTTTATTTAAGTTCTAGTTAATAGTTAAATCTCAAAACTTATATATATTTAAAACGTTCTTTTAATTTTAATTTAAATTATTTTACTAGTTATAATTATTATAGGTTATTTTTAGCTAGTCAATTCTAGTTTTATTTAAATCCTAATAATTATACCTAAGAAGCTAGGTATTAGTAAGCTACTAGTAAATCTTTAATATTACTTTTAAATAGATTTCTTATACTTTTCGCGAGAATTTCTCTTTTACTTTTTAGTTCTAAATAAATTATATTTGGATTCTTTTCAGTTAAATTATTATTTAGGCCTAGTCTTTTATATATTTTAAACTTAGATTTATCTTTTATACTGATAATACTAAATTATATATAATTCTTTACTAATTAAGAAGAAGTACTAATTAGTAGAATACTATTCTTAAATATAAGAGATATTAAATTAAGTATAGTTCCCTATTAAATAGAAAACCTAGGGTAATATATTATTCTTTACTAGTTATAGTCCCTAAGATATTATTAGTAGAATATAGTTTTTGATAAAGATTTATAATTAAGTATTAAAGTTAACTATTATTATAAGATAGAAAGAATTATTATTTTTTAAGAAATCCCTATAGTTAGTAGTATTATAGAAAAGTTACTATTATAGTACTTAAGTATAGTTATTAGTTTATTATATAAGAAAATTATAGTATTAATTATTAAGTCAGTAGTAAAAGGGTTAGAGTTTTCCTTTAATATTATTACTATTCTCTTAAAGTCTATTTATATAACTTTTATTTTTTAAAAGAAACCTTTTTTTAATAAGTTTTTAAATAAAGGAAAAGAATATAACCTTTAGGTTTACTAGATAAAAGGAAAGTTTAAAATTAATTAGGAATTTTTGGAAATAGATAAATAGAAATAGTATTTAGTTTATTCTTATTTATACTTTAAAGTCTAGTAAGTAATAAAAACGTTTTTCATAACTAGAGAATTAAGGGGGAATAAAGATTTTTAAGATTATATAATTTACTTAGATTATATTTATTTAGATCTTAACATTTAGTTTCAAGTTATTATTTATTTATAACTTTTCTATTGGAAAGATATTAACAATATTATTATTTTTGTTATAATTTAAGAAAGTTTTTATAGGTATTAGGAGCTATAACTAGTTTAATATAATATAGATTTCTTTCCTAGAGATTTTACTAGTTTCTTATTTAAAAGAGTTCTTTATTATAGTTAAATCCTTTATTATTTATAACTAGTAACTTTTAAAAATACAAAATATTATTTAGAAAATAGAGTTTATAAAAGTATTACTAATTTAGTAGGTTTTAGTTATTGACTTCCCGATATTAAAAGATTAAAATAGAGATATAATAATAACTAAAGCTATATATTAGTAATACTACTATTATAAGTTTTCTAGCTTTACTAGTTCTACTAAAAAAGCTCCCTTATTATAGAAAGATATATATAAGTATTATAATTATTATAAAAAGCTATATTACTAGGAATTATACTAATATTAGTATAATAAAGAAGAAAAAGAAAAGAATAAAAGTTACTAAAATAGAACTTTGGAAATTAAAAGATTTAGAGAATAATATTAGTTCTCTTCTTAGTAAAAAGAAACATAGGAAAAAAGTAATTCTAATATAAAGTTAAATATTAGAGTTTATAAAAGTAGAATCTTAGGAATAGAAGAAATAGTAGAAGTAAGAAAGTAATAAGTAATTAACTACTATCTAGATAAGAATTAATAGAAACTATACTATTAATATTTTAGTAGATATTAGTTATAGTATATATACTATTATTAATATATTTCTTATAATAAAAATTATATCTATTATTTATTAATATAATAAAGAAAAGAATAAAACATTATATGGAAAATAGAATATTACTTAGTAATACCCTAGGAATTATTAAATTATCCCTAAAATAAAAATGTATATATAAAGAATCTATATTTATATTATAAAAAGATTATTATTAAAGTTATATTTTAAGTAATTCTAGATAGAAGATAACTATATTATATATAATATTAATATTTAGTAGATAAAGTATAATAAAAGAAGAGTTTTAGTATATTTAGAATACTAAGAAAGACTTATTAGGATCTAAGAAATTTAGTTAGTATATACTTTAAATATAAACTTTGTTTTAATTATATATATTAGAAGATTACTAAGACATAAAGGTTAGTACTAGAAGCTTCTTAGGTAATATCTATTAGTTGCAAAGATATTAAAAAAGTTTTAGTATTAAAAGTTCTAGTTAATTCAAAGAAATATATCTTAGTAAACATACTTGAAAAATTCCTAGATTTATTTAACTTAGAAAAACCCTATTAAGTATTTATTAGTAAAAGGTTATTAAACTCTATAATTCTATTCATACTAAATAGAAATAAGAATAATCTTCTCCTATTTTAAAGTTTTTTCTATAATATATTATAATAAAAGTTATTAGTACTTAAAGAAATATTAGAAGATTTCTTAAATAAAAACTTCTATCAAAACTAATAGGTTAATTATTAGAATACTTATTCTCTTTATTAAAAAACTTAGTAGAAATATTAGATTTTATATAGATTATTAAGTTTTAAATATAATTATAAATAAAGATAAGTATTTTCTATTCCTTATATTAGAAATCCTCTAGAAGGTTACTAGTATTTACTAGTTTACGAAATTTTATATTATTATAGTTTTCTATAAGATATAGATAAAAGATAAGAACTAGGAGAAAATACTATTTTATACCTAGTATGGTTTTTTTTAAATAGATTATATATTTATTTTGGTTTACTAAAGCTTTAGTAATATTCTAATATTATATTATTAAGATATTATATAAATTCCCAGATAATCTTATTATAGTATATATAAGTAATATCCTGATTTATACTGCTAAGTTTAAAAGGGATTATAAGGTTTAAATATAAAGAATCTTCTACTATTTTACTAATTTTAGATTATTACTAGATCTAAAGAAATATAAATTCTTAATAATTCTAGTAAAATATATAAGGTCTATTCTAATAGTAAGAAAAAGGATTTATTATAACGTTTTTAAATTAGTTATAGTTAAAAACTAGTTTCCTTTTAGGCTTCTAAAAGGAATTTAGAGCTTCCTAGGTTTTTATAATTATTGTAAAGATTTCATTTTTAATTATAGTAAAATAATAGAATTATTAACTTGGTTAACCTAGAAAAACTACCTTTTCTAGTAAAGAATAGAATAAGAAGTTACTTTTACTAAGCTTAAGTATTTCTTTACTAAGGAAGTAGTATTTTATATATTTAACCTTAAAACTATTACTATTATATAAACTAATTATTCTAGGTTTATACTAAGAAGAGTTTTTATTTAAGAAAATAGTATAAGTATAGTTTATTTAATAGGTTTCTATTTCTAATAATTATTCACTATAGAATATAACTTTTCAATTTATAATAAAGCATTAATAGTATTATTAGTATATCTATAGGTTTAGAAAGTTAAGCTTATGATTATTAGATAATTTAAGGTTTTTTTAAATAATAAAAGCCTAGAATATTTTATAGAAATAATAGTAGTTTAATAAGAAGTAAAATTAGGAAATAAAAGAGTTAACTTAGTTTAATTTCTACATTAAATACTATTTAGGGGTTTAAATAATAGTCCTAGATATTCTATTAAAATATAAGTAAAATATATTGATAAGATAGGATTATAAGAAACTAGAGAAATAAATTATCTAGATTATCCTTAATAATATATAATTTAGTAGTCCTTTAATAAAGAAATTTAAATTAAGGAAACTACTAGTCTTTAATAAAAAACTTTATTTTAAAGACTTTTAAATTTATATAATAGAGAAAAGTATAATATTCTAAAAAACTAAAATAGCTATTTAGTAAAAGAAATATAATTTCCTTTTTAATTTATATTTCAAAGTTTAGATCTCTGAATATTAACTAGATAGTTGTAAATATCTGATATTTTATAGACAAATATAAGTATTTAGAAATAATAATAAAGAAAGCTTTTTTGATAAACTAAAACCAAGGTTAGTTTTATAGTTATATAGTTCTACTACTACTAGTTATTTAGGGAATAATAATATAATTAGGATTATAAATAAAACGTTTTCCTAGCTAGGCTAGTTATAGATAATAAAGAAATTTATATAAGATTATAGTATCTATAATAGTATATATATCTAGAAAGGAATAAAAAGAAAATTCTTAAAATCTTTCCTGATACCTAACTAATTATATTCTAATTTATTAATAGATTTTATTACTAGTTCTTTACTAATTAGAAAAAAGAATAATTACTATTTTAAAATATTGTTAGAGGCTAGCTATGAGAGGTGTTTTAGTAGTGCTTTAATAGTGTTATAATGAACTTGAAGAGTTTATACCTAGGGTNATATCTAAGGTGAAAACCCTTTATTAGACTATAGGGGTAGTAGTTATATAGAGCCCTAATAGTAATATCCTATACAAACTTTAAAGTTTAGGTCTATAATATACCCCCTATTACCCTACTACTCTATTACTATAGTAATATATAATATTTATAGCTTTATAATATAATTATAATATCTAACTACCTAAGCTAATCTAACTAGTAAGAAAAATCTATTAAAATAATTTCTTTAAATACTACTAATATTAGATAGTCCTGCTAATAAGAAAATTCAAGTATTATTAATATTAGATAGTCTTATTAATAGAAAAATTCGTGCTATATTTACCTTAGGTAATCTTATGTTATGTTCCTCTTCTATTTATTTATAAAAAGTCCCCTTCTCTCCCCCTATATATAGTTTTGCTTTTTTTCTTCTAGTATTATATAATTCCTATCTCGCGCCTATATTAGTACTATTAAATTACTACTTATCTACCTTCTTTCCCCCTTTCGCGTTCTATTTATTATTATATTAACTACTATTACTACTAGATCTAGCTACCCTAATAATAATCTTTCCTACTACTATACCCCCTCTAAGTTTACTACTTAT
>RYZW01001843.1:0-11587 GCA_004367215.1 Colletotrichum trifolii | reverse complement strand
AACTAGCTATAAGCTAGTATTAGTATGAATACTATTATTAGGTAAAATTTATAGATAAATCTATATATAAAATAAAAAGCTTAGATATTATTCTAAGTATAGAGTAAAAGTAACTAAATATTAAAAGTCTTTAATCTATTTAAAGCTATTATTAGAAACTAGCTTTGAAAAATACTTTAATAATACCTTAATAGTATTATAATAAACTTAAAGAATTTATATTTAAAATACAAACTCTTTATTAAACTATAGGGGTAATAGTTATATAAAGCCCTAATAACAATATCCTATATAAACCCTAAAAATTAAATCTATAATATACCCCTTACTACTTTTCTACCCTATTACTATAATAAAGTATAATATTAATAGCTTTATAATATAACTATAGCTTCTAACTACCTAACTCAACTTAACTAATAAAAGAAATCTATCTAAAATAACTTCCTCAGGTATTACTAAGATTAAATAATCCTATTAATAAGAAAATTTAATTACTATTAATATTAAATAACCCTACTAAAAATAAAATTCATACTATATTTATCCTAAGTAATCCTCTACTATACTCTTTCCTCCATAAATCTATAAATAAACCCCTTCTTCTTTCTATATATAACCTTATTTCCTTTCTTCTAGCCTTATATAACTCCTATCTCATACCTATTATAATACTACTATTTTACTACCTTTTTACTTTCCTTCCCCTTTTCACATTTTATCTATTATTATATTAACTATTACTATTATTAAATCTAGCCCTCTTAATAATAACCCCTCTTACTACTATACCTCTTCTAAGCCTACTACTTATACTTATAATAACTATATTATTAAAAGTAATTCTAATAATAAAGAAAACTAACCCCCTAATATAATTATCTCTATTTACCTAAACTATTAGTAAAGGTAAAATAAAAATAGTATTATTTATTCCTATATATCACATTATAGCTAATCCTATTATGAATATTTAAAATTGAACAAAAAGTATAAGCAAAGCTTGTACCTCTTTACTACTAACGCTAAACTATATACTACTAGCTACTAAATTAATTATTTAATCTTACTTAATAAATAAATTATTTCTTTTACTATTACTACTTCTAAAATAAAAAGTAATGTTATATTTTATTATACTACTATTCTTTCTCTTAAACTTTCTACTATAATCTAATACTATAATAACTACTTATACTATACTTTATAAGAAGCCTTTACCTATATTACTATTATACCTACTACTCCTTCTTCCTATACTAAAAATACTCCTATTTTTACCTTTACTTTTACCCCTAAATAAATCCCTACTAGTTTTAGTAGTATTGTATAAATAATAGTAAGTTTCTCCTCCTCTCCCCCTCTGCTTTTATTATACTAATTTCTTTATAGTAAAATACTATAATATATTCTAGTAATTATATTACCCCTGACTAATATTATAGCTATATCCTTAGCCTTACTACAACTAGCCCACCTATCCACTACTACTATATAATCACTACCCCTTACTTATACTAATAACACTTTACTTACAAATAAATACTACTTATTACTATCCCTAATAATAAAGAAAAAAAGAAAATAATAATAATAAAAAAGAAGAAGAACTCTAGAAATATAGAGAAATATAAGATAATACTAATCTTTTTATTTAATTTATTTATTTAGGACTTTCAAAGTAAGTCTAGTAACTAGTTATATATATTACTTAGGAACTATTATACTACTTATTTTATAGTTTATATAACCTTCTACTATTAATACATTAATATTAAACTATTATTCTCTTAAATATCCCTATACTATAACTTAAATTATTAAATAGCCTTATTATTAGTAAAACTCTCTAAAAGTTCTTATACTAGAATATTTTAACTTTTCTATTTAATTAGTATATTATAATAATATCTTTATCCTAATATATTCTTTACTACTAATATCTCCTTAATATTATATTCCTCCTAAACTTTACTATCTTCTATAATAAAAACTAGGATAAGATTATAATATATATCTACATACTATTATAATAGTAATAAACTATCCTCTACTTATTTAATAGAATTAATATAGAATATTAAATAGACACTTATAGGAATATCTAATATAATATTTAATAGGTTTAATATATCTATAACTTTATATTTAAAGAATACCTGATTAAGTTTCTTATTTAACTGATTTAGTTTAATATAATATAATAATAACTATATATTATCTTTAACCTAGAACTTTTCAACTATTTACTATATTCTATTTATACCTATCTTATTATATTACTATATATATACTATTACTACTTAAACTATAATAATACTATTTTTAAAATAAAATAGGAAAGCTAAAACCTATCTTAAACTAGTATATGTAATTTATTCTATTATCTAGGAATATAGGATAAATATAATATTAAATCTATTTAAGAACTTATTTAAACTTATTCTAATTACCAAAAAATGCCTATTATTTAGTACTAGTTAATAAATAGTAAAATAAACTAGCTAACCTAATTATAAGAAAGTAATATATACTTATAAGAAAACCTAAATTTAAAATATCACCCTCTCTATCCTACTATTTATCGAGGGATAGAATAATATTAATAAAAGCTATTATACCTCTATTAATTAGTATAATATTATCTAGAAAATACTAACCTAGTTTAAACTATAATTAATAATAATTAATATAAAAGAATTATAGAACTATTACTAAATATCTTATAGCTTCTCTATATAAACTTTAGTAATTATAAATATTATAGCTTCTAACTGAATATACTTTAATAATTAATCTATGATTATAATCAGGAATCTTAAATCCCCCTTTATAGTAAATAGTAGTTTTATTATGAAATTAATAGAGATTTATAATTAAAGCTTATTAGGAATTAAGAAAAACTATAGTAAACCCTAGTAGTACTACTATCCTTCATATAAATACTAGTAGATGTTATATATTTATATAAAATATTTAATATGTTTTAATATACTATCCTAATACTAGTCCTATAAAAGTATTTTAAATATCGAATTAATACTAAAGTAACTTAAGACTAAAGAATTATAAATTATTTAAACAATTATAGTTATTAGTAGCCTGTATTTAGAAACCTAGTATATATCTCCTAAATAATACTTAAGATAATACCTAACTAGTATAGCTATAACAATATAATTAATATAAAGTTTTACTATCTTATAAACTCCTTATTAACTATTCTGTAATAATTATAATTACTATTAACTTAGATAGAAATGAAAAACGTATTATTTATTAATATAGAAACTAAGAAAAATAACTTATCTATTTATCTCTATATCTTTCTAGTCTTATTTGTTATTATAATTTGATTATTGATAACTATACTGACTTATTTTTTAGGGAATCTGTTCTAAGAAGTTAAATTATTTCTTTATTATTTATAATTTCCTTATCTAACTATAAAACCTAATTATTAGTATTAGTAATTATTAGTAAGTAAGTAAGTTATAGCTTATATTCTATAGTAAAATAGGTTTTAGTACTATAATATATATAAGTACTAACTTATATATATACCTGGATAACTATAGAATGTACCTAATAAATTTTATATACTTTTATAATAAAGGTTAACTAAGACTTACTAGCTATAATAGCTTACTTATTTAATCCCCTATAATAGGGAAAAGTAGTAATATAGTAGTATTATACTAATACTAAAGTAGTTTAAATTACTCCTATATTTATTATTTATATATCTCTATTCTAATTAACTATTAGTTCTAACTAGGGAAAAAGCTATAGTTACCTATAGTTTCGTAACTCTATATTAGAAATCTCGAAGTCTATTATAATTATATAATAATATTAAATAATAATATAATAATCTATCTAGCTAATATCGTAGTTAATAGTAATTATCTAGTTTTAATAAAAGAGAACTAGTTAGAAATAATTTAGCTTAATATCTCCTACTTAAGAATACCCCCTTACCTATCCTATAACTAATTCAAACTTAATAAAAAACTTAGTAAATATCTATTTAAACCTTTAATAGAAATAAAAATCTTTCTTAAAAACTTAAATACTATAATAAGGGTTTTTATAGTACTTAATAAAGTACTAGAAAAATATATCAATATTTTACGTATACTATAATCCTTATATAGTATAAAAGTTACTAACTTACATCTAGACTTTAAGTAATAAGCTAGTCTATAAGTATTACTAGAAACTTTCAGGTTTTCTAATAAAAACCTAATTAATTTCTAATTTATATTATATAGTTATCTACTATATAGGAAAGTAAAAAGTATTACTATTAAAAGGGTATTAATAAAGAATAGTTTTTACTTTACAAAATACTTATAATACTTATAAAGCTATATTGTAGTCCTATTAAAGTTTCGCGAAAGTATCTTAAAAAGCTTAAGTTTTATCTTTTACTAAATTAATCTATTATTAGTCTATCAAACCCCTTATTAAAAGCTCATGAGTAGTAATATTTACTATAATTCTTTCGCTTTTTTCTATTTTCTTATTATTTACTATTTTACTATTAAGTTAAACCTAAATAAGAAATTTATTAATATTAGAAACTAGTTACGAGAAATACTTTAGTAATACTTTAATAGTATTATAATAAACTTAAAGAGTTTATACTTAAAGTAAAAACTTTTTCACTCGACTATAGAAATAGTAGTTGTATAAAGCCCTAATAGTAATATCCTATATAAGCCTTAAGGCTTAGGTTTATAATAGTTATATATTTCTCGGAACCTCTATAAGAAAAGCTATACTTAATAGTTAGCTCTTACCTTATATACCTACTAAATAATACTAGTTCTAAAAAACGATTTAAATAGAAGAAACTTCAAGTAGTAATAATATAGTTAGTTAACAAAATATCTAATAAATAGGAAGGTATATTTATTATAAGGGGAAAGTATAAGTCTATCTATTATAGTTACTCTTTAAAGGATTATAGTTATATACTACTAATACTTACTAGCTAGTAATACTTACTACTAGTTATTAATAGTAGTTATTAGTTACTCTTAATAGCTATTAGTCAGAGCTAATAGCTAGTAGTTGTTACTATATAGTTTATATAATCGGAAGCTATAAATATAACTACTAGTCACGCTTACCCGCCGCAGGATTTAAACCTACTACGCTTGCTATAAAACAGTAAAAGCTAGCTAGACGTTAAACTACTACGTCAAGCAAGTATAATCTTCTTCTAAATATCTATAGATTATTTATTTAGAAAGGCTAGTAGCTTACTTTCTACTATAACTATTACTAGATCTATTACCCCCTAAAATATAATTTTAGTTTTCCTACTTCCCTACTAATTACTATAGCTAGCCCCCAATTAATCCAGGACTAAACCCCTTATAATTATAGCTAGTATACCTGCTCTATATTAACATGTTTATAGATAATAAATAACTAATAATTCTTTCTACAATAACCTTATACCTTTATACTTTTATATCCTTATAACAATATATAATTTTAATATTTCAAGAAATTTAATTACTACTAACTATAAATATTCTATTCAAATACTTATTATAACCTTAATATCTATAACCTTAATATCCCTATTATAAACTAAACTTTACTTCCTCCTAAGATCAAACTTTATGCTACTAATATAAAAGTTCTCTACTATTAATATAAGCTAACTCTCGATTTCTATATAAGTATAGTAAGACTTAGCCTACTCTTATTAGTAAATACTTTTGATATAATGATCAAATATAGCTAATATAAAAATAATCTATCAGTAGTATTTATATAGACATAGATACTTCTAGTATAGCAAGATAGTTTTTTAAACTCTTGTAATTAGAGTATTATAATACTTTAAAATATCTAGTAACTAGTAGTATAGTAAACTACTAATATTAAAGTATTATCTAATTAATTTTTATCTCTCAACCTGCTTGACGTAGTATTTTAATATCTAGCTAGCTCTTACTATTACGGTAAAAGTAATAGGTTCGAATCCTGCAGCAGGTAAGCGCGACTAGTAGCTATATACTTTCCGATTACGTAAACCTTATAGTAACCGCTACTAGCTATTGTTCGAATCCTGTGGTAGGTAAGTATGACTAGTAGGTATATATATGCTTTCCGATTACGTAAACTATATAGTAACCGCTACTAGCTATTAGTACTTACTACTTACTATTAATAGCTAGTAACTATTAATAACTAGTAATAAATACTACTAGCTAGTAGTATTAGTATTATATAATTGTAATCCTTAAAAGAATAATCATAATGGATAGGTTTATACTTTCCCTATTTATTACTTATTAAATTAACTAACTATATCTTACTACTTAAGGTTTCTTCTATAGTTTCTATAGTTCCTCAGAACTAGTAGTATCTAGTAGGTAAATAAGGCAAGAGCCGATTACTAGGTATAGCTTCCTTTAAAGGGTTCTCGAGAGGTATATGATTAAATAGATCAAAGACCTTCAATATAACTATAGTATTTATCTCTTATATTACTAGCTTAATATTATAGCTTGTTGGATAACTAGATAATTTTCTTTTAAATAGATATAAATTACTTATTAATTATAGTATCAAGAATAGTTTTATTAAAACTTAATTTAATATACTAATAGTTTTAGTTATAATAGATATAGCTAAATATCTCTATACTTATCTTATACTGATCTTTTCATAAGTAGTTATACAGATTTCGATGAGATTTTAGTTCTATTAAAAAGATTATAGAAAAGTAATAAATTATAGAATACCTAGTTTTTATATCTCGAAATAAGTATTCTATTTTATTCTATTTTTAGAAAACTCAAGAAGATTCTTAACTCTATAATTTTAGCAGTTACGTTTAGTTATATATATTAAGCTTTAGTTTTAATAAAACTTTCCCCGACTATTACTATAAGGCTTTCCACTACTATAGAGTTAAATATTAGAACTAGGGGTATAATTTTCCATAATAATAAGTAATTTCATTACTATTTAAACTAGTTATAAGCCGGTATTAATATAAGTACTATTATTAGGTAAAATTTATAGTTAAATCTATATATAGAATAAAGAGCTTTAATACTATTCTAGGTGTAAAGTAAATGTAACTAAATAGATTATTTATTTATTATAATATTTAGAATAGGTTTATTATAACCCAATCTAATATACTAATAGTTTTAGTTATAATAGTTGTAGCTAAATATTTCTATAGTTATCTCATAACTAAGTTATTATAAATAACTATATAAATTTGAGAAGTATTCTGGTTATATTATAAAAATTATAAATAAATAATAAATTAGAGAATACCTAGTTCTTATATCTTAAAATAATTATTCTATTTTATTCTATTTTTAAAAGATTTAAAAAGACTCTTCATTTTATAATCTCAATAGCTATTCTTAGCTATATGTATTAAGTTTTAGTTTTAAGAGAACCTTTTCTATATAAATTATGACTATAAAGTTTCCTACTACTATAGAGTTAAATATTAAAACTTAAAGTATACTTATTTATAATAATAAGTAATTTTATTACTATTATAACTAGTTATAAGCTAGTGTTAGTATAAATAGTAGTTGTATTAAAAGTCTTTGATCTATTTAAAGTTATATATTTCTTAAGACTTTTTCAAGGAAGCTATATCTAGTAGTTAGCTTTTACCCTATTTACCTTATAGATACTACTAGTACTAAAGAACTATTTAAATAGAAGAAACCTTAAATAGTAAATATAGTTTAGTAATATAATAGTTGATGAATAAAAAGTATATATATACTTATATCTATTATAGTTACTCTTTAGGGATTATAGTTAATTATATAATACTAGCACTTACTAGCTAGTATTACTTATTACTAGCTATTAGTAATTACTAGCTATTAATTTTCATTAATAAAAGCTAATAGCTAGTAGTAATTATTATACTTGGTTTTTATAACTAGAAAGTATTAACTACTAGTTATACTTACCTATTATAAGATTTAAACCTACTACTCTTACTCTAAAACAGTAAAAGCTAGCTAGACGTTTAACTACTATATTAAGTAGGAATATTAGTATAAATACTATTAATAGATAAAACGTTTAGTTAAATCTATGTATAGTATAAAGAGCTTAGATACTATTCTAAGTATAGAGTAAAAGTAACTAAATTCATCTATATTATACATCCTTTTCGAAATTAAATATATATGTAAAACTTTCGTGAAAAATAGCCTGAGTATAATAGAATACTTTTAGCTAGGTTCTAGAGCTGCCAATAATATGTAGTAGATACATGAAGGGATCAAACAAGTCTTTGTCCCCTTGCCCAAAGCTTCCTAGGAGTAAGCCTAACTACATGAAAGGAGGGAGGGAGAAGGGGTATCCACTATTCTTGATGCGAAAGATACTCAGTAAGAAACTGTACATCAAGAACAAGACCCCTCCCCAGGCTAACACAGCAACTTGCTGAGTCTTTGAGTCGCTAATGCGTGGCACCTTGACTGTGAGAGAGATGGCGCAGAATGCCAACACACCATCTGAAATATATCAGCATCAACCAAGAACTTGAGAAATCAGTTAGCTTACAGATAGCGGCAACAATCTGAGTCTCCAAGCCAAATTGGTTCTGAAAGCCACCGGCGAAGTAACTGATGCCACCACGACCATCGCCTGCAACGTACGGAACCTTGCGTATGTGGTTGAACATGTGGCCACTGGTGAACAGCAAGATGGCAATAAGACTGACAGCAGCCCACAAATTGCGGTTCTGGACGACAGGCAGAATGTAGGGTGAGGCAGTAACAGCCACAGTTCCGAGACCTAAGATGATAGTGATGGAGGAGATCCAGCGCATCCAGTTGATGGGCCGTTTGATGGAAGGATGAGGGCGATCAGCGAGGTGCCGGGCAAGCCATGTGTGAACCTGCTCCGCGGATTGAGGCCTTACGTTACTGTCAGTCACGTGCAACATAGCTTCATCATAACATATTAATCCAGCAAACTAGTATTCACACTTACCCGCTTGTGAAATCGTACTGCAGAGGCTCAGGAGCAGGGACAGCGTGGGGGCCAGAGGTAGGCTGGAATAGGAGGAGAACAGGGGCAGTTTGCAAGCCCAGCTAGTCACAGGATGTGTTAGCAAGGTCATGGTCAGGCGGTGAAGAATACTGCAGCATGTTTACTCACAGACATAAAGATCTCGCGTCCATCAGAAAAGTCGAGAGTGCCAAAAAGAAGTCGAGATTCACCACCTTCGTCGCCTTTGGTCCACGACTTGCCGAGAAGATCCCACTCAGGTTGAAACTCTCTGCAAAGCTGGCAGCCGAACCGAGACTCGAGGGCAGTGAGCAAAATGGCGACTGTATAATCACGCGGGGAGGCTGTCAGTGACTTGTAGGTATTGTCAGTAAGCTTGATGGGAGAAGTTGCGAGAGCCTTGGCGTGGAAATCATTGAAGCGTCCTGTAGATGTCTTTTTGGCAGCAATGGAGCCTACAGCGAGGTAGGTCACAGCCACCAGAAAGCTAAGAAAGCGCATGATGGAAGTGAAGTCCCTATGAGTGCAGGGGGAGAAGTCAGATTTGCGCACAGTCTAATTATCCTGAAATGAACGTAGAGTTCAGGACAGGATCAGAATGTGTTGTTGGGTTTCGTGATGTAGGAGTCAGCTTTGCTGTAAGACGTGTGGCCACGGAGAGCATAGAAGCGACACGCAAACTGGACAGTTTACAGTAACATAGACTGGTTGACAGTGTGGGGCATCAAATAAGCATGCTGTTCTTTCCTTACCTAGGTATGTAATATAGAGTAAAAGTAGTTATATAGTAGAGAGGAGGTACTTTATTCTACTACTTACTTTTTATAATATACTAATAAGTCTATATATAGATTTATTATATTACTAAGTTTTAATGAATAGTTTTTGATTTTATTATTAATATTATTTCTATCTAATATAATAATTCAATATCTAGCTAGTTTTTCTCTTCTTGTAATATAAGTAGTAAGTTTGAGTCTTATAATAGATAAGTTCAACTGATAGTAATACTATTAATTATATTATACTAACAAAGCATCTATTAACTCCATATATTATTAGATATAATATATAATATAATATATTTTATATTTTACTATCAATTGATATATAGTATTAAGTACCAGGTATAGTTTTACTATATACTAGTTAATAAGTAAGAACTATATAGTAAATCCATAGTCTTATTTAATATAATATATGATAGGGTATAACAATAATAATTATATATATTTAGAGTATTATCTTTTTAATTATATATTACAAATATATACAATACATAACATTTTCAAGATAAACTAATTTAATTAGTAATTAGTTCTTCTATTACTATAATGTTTAAATTAGTATAGTTTAATATAATAAAAAATATAAATCTTATATTTTAAGTTTATTTAAAATAAAGAATTATGAGATTTGATTATTAGTTATTTTAGATTCTTTTTATCTTAAAACCTTGTAAAAGGACTATCAGTTATGCTATACTATAAAGTACAAAATAACTACATGTGTTACAATATATATAATAGTATACCTTTTATGTTTTACTAGTAATAAGTACTAAATACCTAGTACTAGCTATAACTAAAAAGATAGTGATTAATAAGTAATTACTATATTAAAGATCTAGAACTTTATATAGTATTATATATTATATAATCTAATTAGAATAATAATAAATAACTAAAATACTATGTTATATGTATATGTTAAGATTATATATAATATATATTATCTTTTAGATAAATTAATACTAATTAGTAATTAAGCTTTCTAATATTATTATACTATAAATAAGTAAAACTTATTATAATAGAAAAGATAACTATAAAACCTTATACCTGAAATCTGTATTACTATATAGATTATTACTTGAAAGATTTAAGTTGTAATCCTTTTATTAAAAACTTTTCTAGTACCTAGTTAGCTAGTTACTAGGTATATTATATTTGGTTACTTTTGCTCTATACCTAGAATAGTATCTAAGCTCTTTACTTTATATATAGATTTATCTATAAATTTTACCTAGTAATAGTATTCGTACTAATACTAGCTTATAACTAGTTAAAATAGTAATGAAATTACTTATTATTCCTGATAATAGTATTTATACTAATACTAGCTCGTAACTAGTTAAAATAGTAATGAAATTACCTATTATTATAGATAATTATACCCCTAGTTCTAACATTTAACTTTATAGTAGTAGAAGACCTCGTAGTAATAGTCTATACGGGGAGAACCTTATTAAGACTAGCTAAGGCTTAATATATATAGCTAAAAATAACTACTAAAGTTATAGGGTTAAGAACCTTTTTAAACTTCTTAAAGATAGAATAAAATAGAGCGCCTATTTCGAGATATAAGAGCTAGGTGTTCTATAATCTATTACTTTTCTATAACTTTTATAATAGAATTGAAATCTCCTCGAAATCTATATAGCTACCTATAAAAAGATAATTACAAGATAGGTATAGAGATATCTAGTTATAACTATTATAACTAAGGCTATTAGTATATTAAACTAGGCTTTAATGAAATTATTCTGAATACTATA